>NQII01005472.1:120303-139830 GCA_002778355.1 Clitarchus hookeri | reverse complement strand
CGTGGGCGCGCTGTTTAGCTTGCCCAGCCGAGCGTCTGGACGACATGGGATTCCTTTTCCTGGGCGCCCGCCCCTCCAGAGTCGAATAGAGAGGTTCGCGTCGCTCTTAACGAGGTCTTGAGAGCCGTAGAGGGGGAAGCGAGGTGAGTATGGAGCAGCGCCGGAGTGCTCGGGAGGGGGGAAACGGGAGATCCCCGAGAAAAACCGCAGACAAGAGGCATCGTCCGGCACGATTTTCACATGCAAGCGATCCCGCCGGGAACTGAACCCGGTTCGTGTTGATGGGAACCGAGTAGTCTAACCACTACGCCGCCGCGGCCCCGTGACATTTAACGACCCTGCCTACCAAGCCGACACCCGCGAGCTTCAAATGGGGAATCAATGTTAAACGAAATTCCTTCTCTTTGCGTCAATTTTACAGATAACTATTTCAAACAAAAATATTTTGACGCTACTTTCTCAGAAAACTTCGCTGTATAAAATTAATATCAGGAAAAAATTTTCATACGTCTTTTTTTCTTTAATATATATATATATATATATATTTCACTGGAAATATATACTTAACAAAACAATCTACAAGATGTCTTAACATAGCAACATTTCTTAAGAAATTTCGCGTAGAATACTTTCTGTTTGAAATAGTTATCTTTAAAATTGACGCAATGAGAAGGATTTTCGTTTAACATTGATTCCCCATTTGAAGTTCGCAGGTGTCGGCTTGGTGGGAGGGCCGCTAAAGCAGCACTTCATCATTACTCAACCATTACTAGAAACTGAAAGATTTACGTGTGTCGTATTTCTAGAATTATCAAAGATGGCCGTAGGTTAGTGGTATAAGCCGACCTCCGTATCGTATTTGGATACACACCGGTTTATGGTGTGAGTGGTACCGGGTTTCAGTTCCGAGTAAAACGAGAGAGTGTATTTGTGTATGTGTGTGAGGGTCACCCGCTATGGGATCATGTTTCAAAACTCTGTGAAAACAATCTAGTTATTTTAATTTATGAAAGTCAAAATTTGTATGTTTGCTTGTTATTTATACAATTCTACACTGTTCGACGGAAGTAGAATACTTTGGAGTGGTCGGGTGCAACTGGCTGCTGACTGGGGAGCCGGCGAGGTACGGTGGCCATCTTGGATGATGCCACGCTGAAACCTCCTGCTCTGTCATTCCTCGTCAATGGCGTACATCTTGGACTTCCCTTTTTTCCTTTTTTCCCTTTTGAATTTATCATTTTTCCTTCCTGCTCTATCGTTCCACCTCGACTCTTGCATTCTCATTAGTTTTCTCATGCTCTTGACATTCCGATGTAATTTTTCTCATGCTCTGTCATTCCTCCTGCCTCTCGTCCGTTCTATCAATAGGGGTTTTTCTCATATTCCTCCCAGTCTCCTTTATTTTCTCTCTTGTGGTCCTTTCCTCTCTCTTGTTTTTTGCATCCTCCATCTTGGATGTCATCACCGTCGTCTGCTGTAGAAGGCCCTCTAGAGTGTACTAAGCTATCTGTAATTCCCGTCCCCAACGTCAGTCGGATGCTGTAGGCAGCCATCTTTAATTCTCGCACCCGTCAACAGAGTGTTTGAAATTCTACAATTCATAGCTAGGAGCGCTGGTATCGGCGCGGCCATGTTGTGCATGTGTGTTGGTTCACTCGTCGCCTGCATGGGCGCACTAGGTAAGAAGAAGTGAGTTCAAACTGTTGCCGCCAGGATCGCTGAGATTTTTTTAGTCACTAGGTGTTTAGGAACTCAAAAAATTCCTGGAGGGGGGGGGGCGTGCAGGATCGTTCCAACACCCCTTGAGTCACCAGTTTGGCATCTTGATCACAAGACCATCATGGCATCTAGGAGAAGAGGATGTTTAACGACGGATACATATATAATTATTACCATCCCGACATGTGGGAAGAAATATTTTGGACAGGCCTCAACATTATATATATAAAGTCGCCATTGCCTGGTTATGAGAAGAAATATAGTAAATACTCGCATTGGCTTACGCACTTTCCGGACAATAAACTCATCATCGTCGCATAAAAGACTGCAGGCTTGGCACGCGCGCGCGCACACACACAAACACACACACACATATACATATATATATATATATATATATAAAATTACCATCATTCTAACATACAGAAAAATTTAATTATGTATACATAAATAAAATTTGGACAGTTCGCATATCTACATAAAATTTATGTGCATTCATATGAAGTCCAATTTCGCAGTAACGTACATGTGTGTCGATCATGCGTGCAAGTATGTCTCTCCAACTTGTCCAGGCATTCGAGAGCGCGTGCGCTTTGCTGCTGTGCCTTCAACTTGTCTGCGCATGTGCGGTACAGGACATGGCAGCCACTCGCTCATTCGCGGGAAATATGACTTTCCTATTGTTCTGTAGCCACTAGCAGTAGGATAAAAACACAAATTACACTTACATGACCTCGCCAGCAGCAGTGTGGTCACTCGCTCGCCGCTCTCGCAAGGATGATGTTAATGAAGTTCGCAGCATCGCCCTCACACTTTACCGCCCACGTGACATAACCATGTGAGTTTGTTAAGCTAGTTACTCAGTGGCAAGAAAGTTATGTTTTGCTTTCTTTATTGTATAGATTTGGTTGTAAGGGGTTGACTAGTAATCCTGATAGTGGACAATATAGCTGACAAAGTAATGATCGCACAAGTTCCCATTTTCTGGCCAGCACTGTACACAGTCGCATTTGTCGAACGTATTGCTCATGGTGGCAGTGGTTGTCTTCTGAAGGCTGCATCGCTGCTGACTGCGGGCGAGATATAACGCTCGCTGCTTCATATATATCCGTGATGGCGTGCTTACATTACTGTAGCCGGGTAAACTTCGCGCGTTAGGGGAGAACTCATTGTCGACTACATAACCGCTTCCTGCTTCATGTTGGTCATGCGACATTCCCCCTTGCAGGTCTCTGTCCAACGGGTAATTACACCATTGTTGGGATGGCACAGCTCATGTGCAATTGACTGTATAAACCATATTTGGCATACACTGAAGAGCCAAAAAAACTGGCACACCTGCCTAATATCGTGTAGGGCCCCCTCGAGCACGCAGAAGTGCCGCAAGATGATGTGGCATGGACTCGACTAATGTCTGAAGGTATGCAGGAGGCAATTCACATCATGAATCCTGCAGGGCAGTCCACAAATCCAATCTGCGCCAATTCGAGAAAGGATTGCACGTCTGTCACGTTTAATGATTCTCGTCAGTCGTTGTTTGTCCCGTTCTTTCACGATCTTTTTCCGGCCGCAGCGATGTCGAAGATGTGATGTTTTACTGGATTCCCGATATTCACGGTACGCTCGTGAAATGGTCGTACGCGAACATCCAAATGTTATCGCTACCTCGAAGATGCTATGCCCCATCTCTCGTGCGCCGACTATAACACCACGTTCAAACTCACTTAAATCGTGATAACGTGCCATTGTAGCAGCAGTGACCGATCTAGCTGCCGACCGCATCGCGTTACTCTGATTGGTTCCATACCTCTGTTATTTGCATACGCACGCGTATACCAGTTTGTTTGTCTCTTCAGTGTTTATTCACTTGGTTTGCACGAGTCACCATATCGTAGATGGTGCAAGGCAGCTACGTGTCCGGCTGCACGTAATGAAAGGGACACGCAACAAAGCTGCATGGTATCGGGTATAAGGCCAGACATCCCTCTTCGCTCTCGATGTTATGGCACACCCAGTGTTCAAGGCCATTACAGCTTTCCACTTNCTTCGCTCTCGATGTTATGGCACACCCAGTGTTCAAGGCCATTACAGCTTTCCACTTGCTCAGGCTGTCCAGGAGGTTTGATGCGAATGCGGCATTACCCAGTCGTAACATCACCGTACTTGTTCACATCCAGCGGGCTCAATGCAGTGCGCATGTTTGACGTGGACGTGTGTGGCGAGCTAGAGTTCTACTGATGTGAGTTGCTGTTTCTTCCTTCATACAGATTATGATAATTCTAGCACGTGTATTTTCTTGCCATTAGCGATAGGCTTGATGCTGCCATATGCTATGTGCAGAGTTGTATCGTTAAGCAGTTTCATGTCTGTCTCCGAGATGACTTGAACGTAGCATTTATCATACATGCCATGCAGTTTCCATAGGATGTATCCACCAGCTGCAAATGCTATACCATGTACCGCTTCCCAATCACCAGGTCCGACAGTTACCTATACTGTATGTCATCCTTCAATGTCGCTACAGGCCCATCCTTGATGGTATCGAGAGAGAGAGAGAGAGAGAGCAAGCATGTGTTCACGATTAGTACTATGGTTTAACCTCGGCTATGGGCTGGTATTTATATCGTCTGACATTAGAAAAAAAATGCGANAGCACTCTCCATAGTCCGCATCCTTAGCAGCAGTGTTTTCAAGCATGGACATGGCCTGCCTAGCCTGCACACGTCACAGTCGTGTTTGGTTTTCGTGTACCGAGCCATCAATGCTCTTAATTATGGGCAGTCGTGCTGTCTGCAGGTCGCATAGTGTTACGTTCGCACTCAAACATCTCTTGTCATGTCAGTATTTTAATGTATTCTACAACGCCATTATACCAATTGAGACATGATAGTGTTTCTCCAACCACATATTTGTTACCTTACGTTTCCTGTCGAGCATCCTCCATGGAAATTGAGGTCGAAATATACTTGTTATTACGCTACCGTCTGCATACACTATGCCAGATGCGCTTAATGATGAAACTGCACTGTGATTTGCAGCCCTGAACATTCGCGAACATTACGATGGTTGGATGGTGAATGGCATATAGGTGGTACTTACATTAGTATTTTAACTACTCTGTCACGCGCATTGTACATGACCAATCTATTGTGAATTATTAAGGTGTACGCCTGAGTATTGGCCAAGAAATTATCTGCAGCGACCATTTCAATCCTACAGTCGACTACACAAGACTTTATTCTATCATCCTGTTGCTAACGTCAAACACCGCAAGAGGGACAGTGTTCATGAATTCGTCGGGTTCTAGCATTGGTGACTGTTTACTCCTAGTACGATCTCTGAATGTCGGCGTACATTTCATATGGTACCATATACATATTGTTCTTAACATTTATGTTTAAATCTACCACGTGGAGATTAGAATTGAGGTATACTTTAATATTCTATATGTTAGAATTGAGGTATACTTTAACATTCTATATGTTAGAATTGAGGTATACTTTAACATTCTATATGTTAGAATTGAGGTATACTTTAACATTCTATATGTTAGAATTGAGGTATACTTTAACATTCTATATGTTAGAATTGAGGTATACTTTAACATTCTATATGTTAGAATTGAGGTATACTTTAACATTCTATATGTTAGAATTGAGGTATACTTTAACATTCTATATGTGAGAATTGAGGTATACTTTAACATTCTATGTTAGAATTGAGGTATACTTTAACATTCTATGTTAGAATTGAGGTATACTTTAACATTCTATATGTTAGAATGGTCGTTTTTCGAGCGGTCTGCACCGAGGAAATGTTGTTTGCTCGTCTGAAACACAACTATTATGTAGCGGGGTTTCTTGCTTGTGAAACTTGTTTTGACGTTCCAATTGACGCTCGCAGAGCGCAGTTCACTCGAGTACGTTTCTAAACTCCACGTACGAATCGCAATATCAATGTTCCTGCCTTTCTCTGCATATTTAAAGAAATGTCAAACGCTCTGACATTTTCGCCTGAAAATGTGGAAGTAGCCATTCAATTGGTCGCCTCGACAGTGATGTGACTTCCGGCATTACGGTGGACTGTGTTCGTTTGCGTGTTGGCCATGAGAATAATCAGTTCCTCCTTGGAATTAATAAATAAATGCCTGCAGTCTTCAGCGAACCCTGGCAGCATGGCTGACGGGATACATACTTCAAATTTTCCACTGCCATAGACGGGGACCTTAAAGTCCTCTTCGATCCTCCAGCCTGCCATATTAGCTACCATCAGAGGTTGTGCAGCAATGAGAGATAATTCTTTATGGTGGTTGTAATTCCAACATCTCTTGTCGCATCCACTTCACATCCATTCAGCTCGTACGCGATTCTACTTATAATGTGCAGTTTACCGTTTCGTTGTCACAGGTACAGTTCTGTCGGCCCTTGTAATCGTTCCTTGGAACCTCAAATACGAATTACGCGGCACGGTGTATATCTTGGATTTGTGCTTGGATTCGAACCTCGGACGAGGGTGCATACGAACCTGGTAGATAGGACATGAATGTATGGATTTCCGCTTTGATGATTGTATCTTCGAAGCCTGTTGTCTCGGCTATGTTGAATATTTCCACATCGATATTTGTTTACCATCAGCCCCTATTTTCTAAGGAAACGCGCGTTTTCAGATGTTAGCGCGCTGGGTGCTCACCTCGTACTGACTTCCGGTTCGGTACAGTAAGCAACTTTTATTACCTTAGTACTCGCCTTCTTAAATTTCAGACCCATATTTTCATAAATGTAGGCATACTGTTATTTCCTCACCTCGGAAATTATTCAAACTGCTATCTTGGTTTACTATAGAGACAACCACTTCCTGTAAACTCCAATAGGAATCTTTGGTACATCAACCAGCTTAAAGCCTGGAGGTACCAATGCGGAAAATGCATGCAGTGTTTGGCTAGGTTTACCATTGTAGTATAATCCGGTAACCAAATTACAGTTTATTCTTATAACATTAATGGGGAAGATATTTACTGGTGGGGTGGATTCGTGAGTTTTCTTCGATTCATACTTCTCATTCGTGAATCCGAGCATTACATCGAGTGTATCGCTTTTCGTGAAGTCTATCTGTGCAATACAACAAATCTCGCTGTGCAGCGTATTAGCATTACCTCGTAGCACCAACGTCACTTCCGTCTCCAGTGTGCGCTTAAGGCACTCGCCTATATCTACATATGCATACACCTCGCCTCTCTTACCGTCTTGCATTAAGTAACGAAACATACGATTGTGTTAATTTATGTACAGTACAGAGGAGTAGATTTGGAAATCTGCGAGCGAAATGGACCAAGCCCCATCTTGGTTTAGCGGAGGGGAGTGCGTGGAACTTCAGACACTCTGGTGGCGGACGCGAGAATCAAAGATTACTGCTTACAGCAGCCGACTGGCGGCAGGCGCGGGAATTACTGATGGCTTAGCACACTCTAGTGGCGGATGCAGGAATCATAGATGTCCGCCTACAGAAGACGACGGTGATGACATCCAAGATAAAGTACGCGAAAAGCAAGAGAGAGTTAAGGACGACCAGAGAGATAATAAAGGAGACCGGGAGGAATATGAGAAAACCCGCAAGGGATAGAACGGACAAGAGATAGAGAGGGGCAGGAGGAATGAGAGAGCGTGAGAAAAAAAATAACACCAGAATGTTAAAGCATGAGAAAACTAATCGGAATCCAAGATAATGAAGAGTCAAGGTGGAATGATAGAGCAGGAAGGAAAGAAGGAAAACTCTAAAGGGGAAAAAGGGAAATCCAAGATGGCCCCCATTGACGAGGAGTTACAGAGCATGAGGTTTCAGTATGACGTCAGCCAAGATGGGTTCCATGGCTCCCCGGCTCCCCAGCCAGCAGCCAGTTCCGCCAGATCACTCCGAAGTATACTACTGGCGGATCTTAAACAGATTTTGCCAAAATCCAATTCAGTTTACAATTTAAAATAATTTTTATTATAAAATAGGCTCTAGTCCCAAGTATACCCGTTCACGTCTGACATGTTGCAGAATAGGTAAAATCATGATCGGTGCTGTGCAAGTCCTGAAGCCAGCACCATTACACACAGTTTCTTTGCGAGGGAAGTGTTATTGTTTGCTACTGAAAACACTAAGTGTTATACAATATAATTGGTTGCTCTTTGTACCTTTTGTATACTGAAACCCTTTCCATAAGTCACAAAACGTCAGTTCTTATAACACATTCGTAAGTAATGTCCACAGGGAAAATGTTCTTCTTTTGCAACGTCTGAAACTAAAAATTAATGTGTGCCTTAAGGTGTCAGCTAATTGACAATGTAGATGAAAAGTACAGGAAAAATGTAATGGTAAGCATTGGAAAAAAAAAAGAAGTTAAGAGTCGCGGACTTTTTAAGTCTCGTTGGTGTTGAAGCCTCGCTGTAAGTAAAAATGTTTCAATTTTTTTATATGTTTTATGCTTACCAAATGAAACACCCACGAAACTAAATATACTTTTTTTTTCGTGATAATTTTTTTATAAAGCCATAAGTGCAGAAAAACTTACTAGAAAATTTGCGGAGAGGTTGTGTTAATCCACGTAAAGTTGTACGGTGTACGAAATTTACGGAGAGTCTGCAATTGAAAGAAACGTGTCCGTAATTATACGGACAGTTATGGGGGACTTTTCACCAGTACTTCTCCGTAAAACTACGGAAATTTTATTGAACAGTGTAAAGGTTGATTCACGTTGAAGGTAACACAGGGCTCGCTCGTAACGTTACCTTTGTGTTAACATTCTGTCAAATGTTTTTGTAAAATCGTACCTGTGCTCAAATTGGATTTAAGAATTTCTCATCTTAGATAAGTTGTGATAAGTCGCCTGTTCTTCGCGAAAATATTCCACGACTAGCTGTACTGCAAAACACGTTAGTTCAGAACCAATATCGCAGTTGAATGGTTTTAACTCGAACGCGCCTTAAGTGTCTGCCAGCCAATCACGTACGTCCAATGTCGGGTAACTTGATTTTGACTGGCCCAGCCGAGTACAATTATCTTCTCTCACAGACGCACAGCAAATAGCCAAAGGAAATTTGCAAACCTGTACGCACGAAGTTGAAATTGAAAGTGTGCATAAATCTTTTGGCGAAAAGTATGTGGCGCTAATTGTAATACAATAATCGTAAATATGCAGGGACAGCAAAATTTTGCGTTTTATACGACAGACTCCACTGTGTTAAGTATTTTCGTACCTCAGCTTTCTGTTTATTGGTCGTTGCTCCAGCGTGCAGCCAATCCTACCTCAGAACAGATGGTATGGTATTCCGTCTTCGCTCCCTTGTAGGTCTGTGATTGGCTCAGATTTCACGCGGGCGTGTCTAACAATGTGTGATCAAATTGTAGACACATCAGAAATACACAATTGTTTGAACTCTAGCTTGTCCTAAAGTTAATGCACGAAATTTTCCAATCCCTAAAAATACAGTATTCTCTATCGGGGATCATTATAAAAGGGCTAGTGTATACATGTGTATATTTGTAATTAAAAGTACTAACAAGGAGTTGTTATAATATTTGAAACATTTTCCCCTTCGCGTCGATAGTAACCTCATCTTTCACAAAAACGTACGCCAATCTGCACCCAAATATTTCTTTCAGTTCCAGGACTTTTCAAATCGTTAATTTGTTTATCATTCAAATCCACTGTAACGGAACTCATCGTCTGTTACAATATCGTCACACAATACACAATAAACAATAAAGTAAGCAGTTAAGAAGTTTATGATCTTTGAATGCATGATGCGGGGAGGGGGTGTACGACTAGATGGAGATTTTTGGACATTCGCCTTTGCGATGCAGATGTCTGTCATGACTGAGCAAGAAAAAATACTTAGAAAAGACAAGTAGCACACGGACGAAAAAATAAATACGTATAAAACNTTGATGGAGATTTTTGGACATTCGCCTTTGCGATGCAGATGTCTGTCATGACTGAGCAAGAAAAAATACTTAGAAAAGACAAGTAGCACACGGACGAGTAAATAAACACGTATACAACACTGGACAATTCCAAGAAGGAATAGAGTCCAATTTTAAAATAAATATGTATACAACTCTAGAAAATTTCAAGNCGCCTGTTCTTCGCGAAAATATTCCACGACTAGCTGTACTGCAAAACACGTTAGTTCAGAACCAATATCGCAGTTGAATGGTTTTAACTCGAACGCGCCTTAGGTGTCTGCCAGCCAATCACGTACGTCCAATGTCGGGTAACTTGATTTTGACTGGCCCAGCCGAGTACAATTATCTNAATCACGTACGTCCAATGTCGGGTAACTTGATTTTGACTGGCCCAGCCGAGTACAATTATCTTCTCTCACAGACGCGCAGCAAATAGCCAAAGGAAATTTGCAAACCTGTACGCACGAAGTTGAAATTGAAAGTGTGCATAAATCTTTTGGCGAAAAGTATGTGGCGCTAATTGTAATACAATAATCGTAAATATGCAGGGACAGCAAAATTTTGCGTTTTATACGACAGACTCCACTGTGTTACGTATTTTCGTACCTCAGCTTTCTGTTTATTGGTCGTTGCTCCAGCGTGCAGCCAATCCTACCTAAGAACAGATGGTATGGTATTCCGTCTTTGCTCCCTTGTAGGTCTGTGATTGGCTCAGATTTCACGCGGGCGTGTCTAACAATGTGTGATCAAATTGTAGACACATCAGAAATACACAATTGTTTGAACTCTAGCTTGTCCTAAAGTTAATGCACGAAATTTTCCAATCCCTAAAAATACAGTATTCTCTATCGGGGATCATTATAAAAGGGCTAGTGTATACATGTGTATATTTGTAATTAAAAGTACATACAAGGAGTTGTTATAATATTTGAAACATTTTCCCCTTCGCGTCGATAGTAACCTCATCTTTCACAAAAACGTACGCCAATCTGCACCCAAATATTTCTTTCAGTTCCAGGACTTTTCAAATCGTTAATTTGTTTATCATTCAAATCCACTGTAACGGAACTCATCGTCTGTTACAATATCGTCACACAATACACAATAAACAATAAAGTAAGCAGTTAAGAAGTTTATGATCTTTGAATGCATGATGCGGGGAGGGGGTGTACGACTAGATGGAGATTTTTGGACATTCGCCTTTGCGATGCAGATGTCTGTCATGACTGAGCAAGAAAAAATACTTAGAAAAGACAAGTAGCACACGGACGAAAAAATAAATACGTATAAAACACTGGAAAATTCAAAGTGGAAATAGAGTCAATTATGAAAATAAACACGTATAAAACACTGGACAATTCCAAGAAGGAATAGAGTCCAATTTTAAAATAAATATGTATACAACTCTAGAAAATTTCAAGNAAACACTGGACAATTCCAAGAAGGAATAGAGTCCAATTTTAAAATAAATATGTATACAACTCTAGAAAATTTCAAGAGGGAATATAGTTAAATTCTACTCTATTTCCTCTTGGTATTCGCCAGTGTTGTATACGTACTTATTTTCTCGTTCATAGGTTACTTGTCTGCTTTTAAGTAATTTTTGGTGCTCACTCTTGTTTTTCCATGAGAGACATCTGCGTGTCAATGACGAATGTCCACAAATCTCCACCTAGTCAGTCAGCAGTTTGTAGGTACAAAAGTGTACAGAAAGCAAAAGGAAAGAATTGTCCCTAGAATTTGACTTCATAAAACTACGTTACCTTTGCGTTATGTTGAAGTTGGGTCAAATTCTCGCGTGGGAAAGTTACCTTTGCGTCGCTCTACATTAATTGTGAATACACTGCTGCGAGACCTATATCTGAACATAACGAAAACGCAAAGTTAACGTAAGACTCTCTATATAGTTGTGATTGTGGGTCTCATTGCAAGCAGCTGTGTCTGCTAATTTTTTTTTAAAACCGTGGAACATTTCAATGTAAATATTATTTTTCATGACAGAAAGGAAAGTGGATATTTTTGTTTGCAACATCTGAAAGAGTAAATTATAAAGTGGTTTTGAACAGGTCAAACTGCAGCGATAATGCTGTGTCTTTGCTGTATTATAACTGTGTAGTCACTTGTTAAGAATCATGAGGAACTANTCAAACTGCAGCGATAATGCTGTGTCTTTGCTGTATTATAACTGTGTAGTCACTTGTTAAGAATCATGAGGAACTAGCACAAGCGAAGCTTGTTCCCGTCGCGGCAGAGACTCCTTACGACTATACGTTGCTTTGTTTACTACATATGTCCCTTAACTTCAATGTGAATCACCTTTAAGGGTNTAGACTCCTTACGACTATACGTTGCTTTGTTTACTACATATGTCCCTTAACTTCAATGTGAATCACCTTTAAGGGTGTTGGATACCAAACTAATTAATTACTTTATAATTGTAGATACCTAACATTTTTCAACTTGTACGCATTGCATGCAATAGCATTTTCCTCTAATAAAAACAAATTTGCACTTAATAATTGTTCTGTTCTTCTGCAGTCATAACAACAAACACTTATTAAGTTGTAGAAATTAAAACATTTACTACGTTATTCAATGCCGTGATTTACCGCTTGGCATATATGGAACCGGCAAATATCAGTACACGTATATTTAACAAAAAATTAATGAACTTAAACTCTCTTTTTTTTTTTTTTTTTCATTTTTCTTTTATAAATATCGCCTGTTATTTGGTGATTGCATATGTATCACGCGGAAGCCCCCAGCATTAGTTTGCTTCGTAATTTCTTTCATTTATATATCTTAGTTAGTATTTATTATTATTGCTGCAAGAAAACAGAGATATTTTGGAATTTACATGAACTTAAGCAAAAAATATAAAGTGTAGGAGTTTTTTATTCGAGCAAAATGGCCTCGCATTAAGTACGTACAAGTTGACCTATATTTGTAACAAATATAAAATTATTAATTTGTTGGTATGCGAGACACTTAGTGAGGAGGGAGAAAGGATTGGCGAGGCGTCTGTCTTAAAGGCGACTGTGTTTTGTTTCAGGCTACGCTTCCAACCCGCTCAGCGGGATGGCGAAGACGTCCTTGGACCCTCACAGCCATCTACGGCAACCCGGTGAGTGCCTGCAACCTTCTACCTTACAATCACACGTCCCTCATTATCACCTGCTTAATTACATCCAAAATTAACCCGCTCAGTGGCCGTGTCCGTGNCCTTACAATCACACGTCCCTCATTATCACCTGCTTAATTACATCCAAAATTAACCCGCTCAGTGGCCGTGTCCGTGAGCGAGGACGTGTTGCACGTGAAGGACATTCATGGTCGGCACTGTACGCAGGGAATCACTGGCCAGTGTTTCAAGCGTGTTCCTCCCGAGTAGTCTGGTTTGTTGGTAGTTTCTGAATCTCTCATTTCCCAATGCAGACGTCTACGAGCACGCGTTAGCTCCAGACGGGTTCAGTGCCCAGTAGAGATGTTAAGTTTGGCAACTTTCAAACTCGTAAATTAATTCGGGACTGAACGGATTAAGAACTATTTAAACAGCTATGGCATTTGTNCCTTACAATCACACGTCCCTCATTATCACCTGCTTAATTACATCCAAAATTAACCCGCTCAGTGGCCGTGTCCGTGCGCGAGGACGTGTTGCACGCGAAGGACATCCATGGTCGGCACTGTACGCAGGGAATCACTGGCCAGTGTTTCAAGCGTGTTCCTTCCGAGTAGTCTGGTTTGTTGGTAGTTTCTGAATCTCTCATTTCCCAATGCAGACGTCTACGAGCACGCGTTAGCTCCAGACGGGTTCAGTGCCCAGTAGAGATGTTAAGGTTGGCAACTTTCAAACTCGTAAATTAATTCGGGACTGAACGGATTAAGAACTATTTAAACAGCTATGGCATTTGTACTTGTATTGTGCATTTAACTGGACTTGGTCCGTNTACTTGTATTGTGCATTTAACTGGACTTGGTCCGTGGCTACAGCTCAGATTAGTTAACAATACAGACGCGAAACAGTCGCTTGTACAGCAACACATGCCAGCAAGATGTCTGCGCCGGCCAACAACGTGCTGAACTGCAGTTCGCCAACCTGCGCCCTGTGACGACCTCGCCAGTCGGCAGCCCAGCCAATAGGGAACATCCCGCAGCACGCAGCAGCTAATCGGACACAAGGCCCGTTCCCATAGCTTCGCTCAGCCAATCAGGGATTGGGTACGGCGGGATAACATGAACAACTACGCCATTTCCTCCCTGAGTTGTTATTAAGGAGACTTGATTCTCGTGCGAAGAATTCCATTCGTTTGGTTGTGGGTTATATACTTCACGATAAATATATGTTTATTTACAAAATGTAAGATATTTTATCAATAAAATGTTAGGTACGGGCACTCGAGGGCAGAGCATATTGTTGGAAAGGTGACTGCGTTGTGGGGTGGGGGAGATTAACTAGTTTGGAAGCGAAGGACCTCGCTAAGGTTCTCACGCCTGGCTTCGCTTTATCTAAGGACGGCATAGGCTCTCAAGACCTCGCTGTTAAGAGCCACCCAAATCTCTTCATTCACTCACTCTAAGGACGGTGCTGACAGCAGTTATCCTCTGGTTATTGGTAGGGACTGGGAAATTTCGTGAACTCGTATCAGGACAAGCTAGACTTCAAGCACATATGCATTTCTGTTGTTTGCAATCGTCTCGCAGTTTACTAATAGGGCCACCTGTTTTTCGCGAAGATATTTATGCACAGACTAGATTTCAACTTCTTTCAAACGGAATTGCAAATTTCCTTTGGGTATTGGCTGAGTGACTGTGAGAAGGCCTCGGCTGGGCCAATAAGAATTAAATTACCCAACAATGGACGTCCGTGATTGGCTGGCAGAGAACTAAGACGCGTGCGAGTTAAAGCTATCCAACCGCGATATCGATTACGAACTGATGTTCTTGAAAGCACAACTAATCGTGGAATCTTTTCGCGAAAAGCAGGTAGTCCTGTTTATTAGACACGCTGAGGTGAACTGTGAACCAATAAGACCATCAAGGAAGCGAGTCAATGTACTTTGAGCTGATGATAGAAAATAAATATCGCTCTTAAAACGCGACATTTTCCTGTCGCTAGTTATTGGTCAGGTTTCTTTGTAAGGAGGCGCTGTGGTATTTCGACTGGCCAATCAGAACGAAGTTACTCTGGTACTGAACGTCTCTGATTCGCGGGCATGCTCTTAAGTCCCGTGCCAGTTCAAGACATCGAATCGCTATACTGGATCTGAGTTAGTATTAGGAAAACAAATAGAGACGAGTTCTTTTCGCGAAAATTGCATCTTTTTAAATTATTCATTACGTTCGCATTGCAAAATAGGTAGGTCATTGTCGTCGCAGTGGAATGCCCGAAGCTTGCACCAATAGAGACAGCGCCTTTCCCTGCGGATAATGCTATTGGTTGCTGCTGACTCACCAACAATACTTACTGCTGCATTTTAGTGCCACGGATCTACTGAAACTCTCTCTATTGGTTCAAAAGTAACAGTTGTATTAAACAATTTTTAATTACTTTTAATGCCATAAATTTCTTCTTTTGCAATACCCAAAATAAAAAATTAATTTGTACGTTAAGCGGTTAACATTAGTACTAACTAAGCAATTAATTACGCACCGGTTTTCGTGATACAAGTACACATGGTGCGTGTGGTAACTTGTCGCACCCGTAGGACAGTGTGGAGGTGGGGGGGGAGGCGACAATATGGCGGCAGGCAGGATGTGAGTCGTGCTCGTCCTGCAGAGGTTATCGCGGTGTGGTCACGCCAGTCCCGGCCCNGTTCGGGGCAGCGGTGGATTAGCGGTTAGACTACTCACCTCCCACCAAGGCCTACCGGCTTCAATCCCCGACCGGGTCAATCCCAGATTTTCGTATGTGGGAATTTTGCCGGACGATGCCGCTGGTTGGCGGGTTTTTCTCGGGGATCTCCCGTTTCCCCCGCCCTTTCATTCCTGCGCTGCTCCATACTCACCTCAGACACCCTAATCGGCACTCAAGATCTCGTTGTTAAGAACCTCTCAAATGTCTTCACTCACTCGAAGAGGGCGATCGAAAGTGCAGGGGCACTTTTGGGGGGAGGGCATTGGTATAAAGTTAGTCTTGCTAATGACCGCCTCTAAAGTGAGGGTCTAAGGGTTTCTACCTCAGACAATTTTTAAATTTCAAGGCTAAAATTTAGCAGTGGTTAAGATTATTTCATGAAAGATACGTGCATGTTCCTCTGACACTATGTTATTTGTCAGCCAAAATGTTGGAATAGGTGTAGAAACACATTAGATTCCGAGCTACGTGGAGCAGTGGACTCGCGTTTGGTAGGACCTGGGTTCACATCCGGATCCGGCCATCCTGATGTTGGTTTCCCGTGGTTTCCCGAAGTCACTCCAGGGGAATGCTGGATTGGTTCCTATCCCTCCCCCACTCCTGCGTCTCTGAGCAGCTTGTTCCGTCTATAATGACCTCGCTGTCAACGAGACGTTGAGTGAGTGAGTGAAGAGATTTGGTCTTGAGAGCCTATGAGGGTTATTTAGGTGAGCATGGAGCAGCGCCGGAACGAAAGGGTGGGGGAAACGGGAGATCCCGAGAAAACCCACCGACCAGCGGCATCGCCTGGCATGATTCCCTCGTGCGGAAATCCGGGAGTGGCCCGGCCGGGGATTGACGCCTGTTTGCCGTGGTGGGAGGCGTCAAGGCGTCAAGTCCGGCCTACCTCGACACCAACGCATTCGACAAACTTGACCATTTTATTTACCTGGCACTCATGCAAGGCCAGTGAGTCCGACTATACCATACAACGGTGATCATCCAATGACTCGTGTTATTGGGGCTCAGGGGTGACGACCGACTTCCCCTCTCCCTTGTGTGCGTTCCTGCTCTACTAAGGAATGCAGGAACGTAGCCGGTGGAGAGGAGGAGCCCCCCCCTCCTCGTTGAGAAGTTTCTAAATACGTCACTGGTTACCTGATTTTCGAGAAAACACGCCATGTCTAGGTTGTTCGCAATCAACTAAGAACTTTTGAAATCACTGCTAAATATGTACTTTTCCCTTCACTTTGTATCCGTTTCAACGAGTCATTTTCGCACTGCTATAGTCTAGTCGCGGTTTCTTCACACTTTTTGAGTCAAACCTTTTAAAAATCTCCCCACGTATGGCGTGTTTGGTTTTTTCGAAAATATGCCACGTATCATAAATTTATTATTTTCCTGTTAACACAAATGAATCTAATTTTTTTGTTGGATTGAACTTTTACTTATATTTTATTTATAAATTGTGATATTTCTTATATAATGGGGAGAAAATATATGTGTTGATAATGCTTAGTAGTTGTTATGCAAATTACTATTACACCGAGCGTACGAACGTGGTGCGTAGTCCCTTTGGTGTGAATGTCTAGAAAGTTTACTTCTACTGCAGGTTGGGAATATCAATGTTACAAGTTTGGTAAAGGGAAAATCTTCGCCACTAGGTAAGCGGTAGTGTCGCTTGTGTACCAGATTTTCTCTATTTTCTACGTTAAAAAACAGGAATATTGTAATAATCATAAATCAATATTTCTTATTTAATATAAAATAACTTCGTTACTGGGTAAACTCCTTCTCTTTTATAATTTACGTAGCTAAAAATGTTAATTTAGAGTTACCTTTTGAAACACAGCGCACCTAGCGGTGGAAATTTTCCCTGCGTCAAACTCTCCCATAAGTAATCACGTTTTGTTCCTAACCCGTAGTAGAAATAACCTTGACTCCGTTTAGCTTCGTTTGTGTGAGGCGGAGTAATATCCTGGAAGTAGAAATTCAGCAGGGCTTCAGAAAAGTTTGAAGCAACGTGAATGCACTACTTGACTATCTACGAAGCCTGTGTAGCACTCAAGAGTTGACATTTTCTAGAGAGAGACTTCTCGAGGTTACAATAATTTTCGTAGCGTCCCGAATCCTGTGTAACATTTATGGATGATGAGGGGGGGGGGGCAGAAAATCACTGTAGTCTCGTCGTGGTGTGCCACAAAGTGATCATCAGTCTTATCTGTATTACAAGAAGGTGCTAAAGGGCGATTTATACCAGACGAGCCAGCCGCAGGGAACACTGAAAACGCTAGTTCCTCAAAAATGTCTGACATTGAAATAGACGAATCTGAACTTTCTGAAGTAACACTAATGACTCCTGGTTCGTCAAGCTTCGCCCCTTTAATAGCATGTCTCCTTTCGCATTCCCAATAGGCACGTGTAGCCCCAAGTACAATCACCTGATTCAAAAACCAATCTCTGTTCGGTGGTGGGTTATTGGGTACAAACCAAATAGGTTGTCTTCGTGAAATTACCTTTACCGAACCACTTTTGACGGGAGTCGCACATACATGCCTTCACGAAGCCGTTTTATGAAACGATCACAGTGGTACTCGTGCTTTTACTCCTCGGAAAACAATTGCATCGTAAAAACTGTCAACTAAATCTTGGAATGCGAATTTACAGAGTCACTGCCCAGTGTCGTCTGAAACTTTGTTGTTGACCTGAACATTGTCTTCGACGCCGTGATACCTTCAGCTGGTTCGCTTACCTGGGGCATGTCCACGCCTCGTGATGACATACATTTAGCGCCTAGTGTTTGGTGGAGCGAGAATGCGAAGTGCGTTGCAATATGAAATTGGAAATGTTAAATCTTTCCCGAATAGGTGAGTTTAAATTGCTCCATCTGGAATCAGTAAAATTGTACCGGTTATTTTATTGAGTTCATTGAATGATTTAACAGTGATTCAAATATATTCCTGGTGAATAACTCTGGCATGACAGTAAAACTCAGTGCCTTTCACTGACTCTACAGTAGATGGCAACTTGTTAACTGAAGTTTCAGTAACATTTAAGTTTTAGTTGGTATACACAGTATAATATTGCTGTAGTTGTTACAAACAATACTCGGGAAACTGATAGCCGAAGATTGTCTTGTAACTCTGCAGCTGAAGTATTGTATACTTACAACACATTGTTTTAGAAAACATACAGAATTATTTATGTAGTTTAATTTTCATTAAAAATCTTTNATTGTATACTTACAACACATTGTTTTAGAAAACATACAGAATTATTTATGTAGTTTAATTTTCATTAAAAATCTTTTAAGTCTGCAACGCTTGCTTGTTGAAAACCCAACATTAATTTTACACATTCCACGCTATGGTTCAGCGAAATTGTTTTTTTTATTTATTTGTAGTGTTACAAAAATGCCTGGAGTTTTTTTTTAAACACCGACAAACTCCAGCAGGTTATTCCTTGCGTAAAATAAGACGAAAACCATATTATCGCTTTCCCCTCAAAGCGATTATTAAAGGAGTTATGTGATCCTGCATATCAAATTTTTAAAATGCTTGTCGTTCAAAATATCTGAAAATTCTTTAGGAAAGGGTGTTTTGCAGAAAGGAGATCTTACACCACCACNATTGTATACTTACAACACATTGTTTTAGAAAACATACAGAATTATTTATGTAGTTTAATTTTCATTAAAAATCTTTAAAGTCTGCAACGCTTGCTTGTTGAAAACCCAACATTAATTTTACACATTCTACGCTAAGGTTCAGCGAAATTGTTTTTTTATTTATTTGTAGTGTTACAAACATGCCTAGTGTTTTTTTTATACCGAAAAACTCCAGCAGGTTATTCCTTGCGTAAAATAAGACGAAAACCGTAATATCGCTTTCCCCTCAAAGTGATTATTAAAGGAGTTATGTGATCCTGCATATCAAATTTTTAAAATACTTTTCGTTCAAAATATCTGAAAATTCTTTAGGAAAGGGTGTTTTGCAGAAAGAAGATCTTACAACCCCCCCCCCCCC
>NQII01005472.1:96026-120292 GCA_002778355.1 Clitarchus hookeri | reverse complement strand
CAGAAAACGCGGTTGGCAATATCGTCCCCATCGTGACAATGGTAGTTGGCATTTTTATTTTTGAATGAAACTTCGCAACTCTAAGATGCACGCTATTTTGAAGACATCTAATGAATCAGCTCGTGTAGATTAACAAACAAGGCAGTCTTCTCGAAACTCTCAGGTGAACAGTCTTCGAAAAATCCACGCGTAACTCTCAAAACAGAATGTATGTCGCCTGGCAGGTAGGCAATACACTCTTCTCAAGTTGGCATTTTAAATGAGGACTTGTATGTGCGCACAGATCCCTTAATACCCTAGCACATCCCGAGTGCACTAGTTCACATATGACTTGTTGCAGAATAAGCAAGCTCATGGTCGTCGCTGTGGAAGGTCAGAAACTAGCTCCAATAAGGACATCGCCTTTCTCAGCGGATAATGCTATTGGTTGCAGCCAACACACCAACTATTCTTATTGGTCACTTCTAGTGCTACGGATCTACTGAAACACTCTCCATTGGTTCCGAAGTGTCAGTTGTAATAAGAAATTCTTAAGTACTTTTAATACCATAAATGTTTTCTTTTGCAAANACTTGTATGTGCGCACAGATCCCTTAATACCCTAGCACATCCCGAGTGCACTAGTTCACATATGACTTGTTGCAGAATAAGCAAGGTCATGGTCGTCGCTGTGGAAGGTCAGAAGCTAGCTCCAATAAGGACAGCGCCTTTCCCAGCGGATAATGCTATTGGTTGCAGCCAACACACCAACTATTCTTATTGGTCACTTCTAGTGCTGCGGATCTACGGAAACACTCTCCATTGGTTCCGAAGTGTCCGTTGTAATAAGAAATTCTTAAGTATTTTTAATACCATAAATGTTTTCTTTTGCAACATCCGAAATGAAAAATGAACATGTGCTTTAAGGGTCTAAAAATAATTTCTGTGGAAATGCACATGTATTCTATTTNAATCCGAAATGAAAAATGAACATGTGCTTTAAGGGTCTAAAAATAATTTCTGTGGAAATGCACATGTATTCTATTTTTTCGTCATATATTTTCGTAAGGAATAACCTGCCGGATTTTTTAGATGGTGTTTTAAAACATCCGCTATATTTGGCAACTAGATCTTGCAGAATTCCTTGTAAAATAAAAGAAAAAATGTACAGTGTAAGTTTNAACATCCGCTATATTTGGCAACTAGATCTTGCAGAATTCCTTGTAAAATAAAAGAAAAAATGTACAGTGTAAGTTTTCCAATCGTCTCCTCCCCAGCTCGAAGGCATCGCGCGAGACCTTGTGGACTGGGCACATCGAAGGTCATCCATTGANTCCAATCGTCTCCTCCCCAGCTCGAAGGCATCGCGCGAGACCTTGTGGACTGGGCACATCGAAGGTCATCCATTGACCCTCCCCCCTCTAGGGCTGCCTCCCCATCAGCAATTTCCCCCGTCGTGAGCGAGCAAACAGCACACACACACACACACACACGCGCACACATCCACACGACGACGTGAAGTCGGCAGGCCGTCTCTACATCCCTGTCTACGGCCAGACCGCCGTCGTGTTGCATCTTGAAGCAAGGAACAAATCTCTCTTCACAAGATCTGTGCAGAGTTCGCCACGAAAATCGGGAAAACGCTGCTAGAGTTCGGCAAACTAAGAAATGAGGAATATAGCAAGTTTCTAAACCAGCTGCTGGGCAACAACTTAAGTTCTGAATTTGTTTTTGTTGTAATTTAATTAATTTCAACAGGAAACAAATTTTTACTAAATGCTTTTAAAGTGTCACCATATTTGTTTTATATTTCCTAAATACTTTAAATTTTAATGCGGTCTATCGGCGTATGCTATAAATTAGTTTCATTTTAGATCAACTAATACATGTTTGAAACATATAATCATAAATACCATCGTGCATTAATATATTGCATATAATGATAGTAATTCATGTAATATGTACATATATAAATGCGTGAAACAATGTACCTCTGGGAAATATCGGCAAAGTCTTCTTTTCACATACAGTTCCGATGGGACTTCAGTTACTTTTACTTTACACAATTATAGCAAGGTATTCCGGAAAATAACTTGCACTGTTCAATGTTCCGTAGCTTGTAGTTACAATAAATAACATTTTCGCGTGCAGACAAAAGCGCCAAACTTTGTATGGGGTTTCGTTTGGCCGTATACTAATAATGTTTGGTAGGAACCACGCATTCAATGTTAATATATCCATTCAAGTTGCTAAACCGTATTTATAAAATAATATATTACATTTATAATATATTTTTTATAAATCATGTTCAGCAACAAGCACTGAGGAACATGGTAAACATTAATTCTTCTGTTATTGACTTCTAAATAGTATATGAGGGGAAAATGAAACAAGATATCTTACACATAGACCTCTTTAATTTGTATACGTCTTTTGGGCTAGTTAAATGTAAAAATAAACAATAATAAAAATTATTGCAAATAGCATTTCATGAGCTCAGTTTTTGATGCGATTGTAATTGCAAAGTTCAGTGAAGGTCCACAACACNTTATTGCAAATAGCATTTCATGAGCTCAGTTTTTGATGCGATTGTAATTGCAAAGTTCAGTGAAGGTCCACAACACCTTCTTGCAAGTAACAATTGCCTTTGCAACCAGCTACAGCTTTGCAAACACACTTGACAAGTTCGCCACATGTCTTTATGCCACTGGTATTGTTGTCAACAACAAGGCCTAGCAGAGACTGTCACTCCATATGGGTTGTTCTCTGGTACAACATTTTGGTGAAGTGTCACTCTGAATGCCCACTGGTGTGAATGGATTCCTGACAATGTTNGTTGTTCTCTGGTACAACATTTTGGTGAAGTGTCACTCTGAATGCCCACTGGTGTGAATGGATTCCTGACAATGTTCGTAAAGTCTGCTGTAACTTCCAGATAAGGTTTCCAGACCATCCATCTTGATTTCTTCCCTTTTCCGTAGAATGCCAAAACAGTGTCACAGCCAGTTCAGCCGTGAAACGCTGGTAAACTGTGGAATTTTCCTTTCTCAATTTCTGAACAGTGCAATGTATGTAGATGTAGGGAATATTCCCCTTTGTACAGAATGGTGCCCATATATTGGCCTTGGAACTGGTGAACCTTTCCTGTCAGGATCACTACGACATGGGTGTACACAATGCGGACTAAACAAGACACAGAGCCGTGTTGCAGGGTAATGTGGTACATGTAAGGCCAACCTTGGTAGCTGCAAGCGCCTGTGACCAGAGCACTATCTCCGTTTGTTGTCAATACTTCCTTGCCAGGGCAAATTCACTGCTTTTAATCTTCTTGACTAAGTATGCGAACAACTGCTGCTTGTTTTCTGCATCACACAATAAATTTTGCCACTGTCCTGAAACCTTATTTTGATTTGCCACCTTTATTGGCTTTACTTTCCCTCTTTTCTCTCTGACAAAGATTTTGAGAGAGCCTTTTACGTACTTGTCCAAGATAATGTCCACCCTTCTCGATTTAATCAAGCTGCTACATGATGGCAGGCATGATAATATCAGTGGGATAGTCATCAAGTCGTGACACCTGCAGTTGGCGAGGAAGTGCTTCACAGCAGCGCCATCTAAGAAGTTGACACATCTGTCACGACTGTTTCTTCCAAAGACACTATTTCACTACCAAGATCCTATACACTGACCTCTCTTGATGGATCTCCTTCGCCTAGTTATTCCAAGTTGGCCAACAATGTAGTTACATTATCAATTTCATATAATTAGAGTTAGTTTGGTGGTTATTTCTCTTCCGACTATCAAACATGTCATTAAGTAAANCATTATCAATTTCATATAATTAGAGTTAGTTTGGTGGTTATTTCTCTTCCGACTATCAAACATGTCATTAAGTAAACCTAATACCTAAACAAACTTTTCCTTTATCAGACATGGTGGAAATGGGTAGTTCTAATGGCTGAAGAATGTATTCATATCACAATCTGGGTGTTGTGCGACAGTTTAAATATCGAGAAAAAAAAACATTGACCTGTCTTCATATTTCCAGTCTTGTGTGCTTTTTTGCGGCTGATTTTCAAAATAGGAGACTTGAGCAGTCGGAGGTAGTTATTCTTAAATGGATCATGAATATACCTTACATATTCAATTAGGGCTAAATTGCAGTAGTCCTTATACTGTTGTTAGTCAATCTCTTCGATCGTACGTACGTATTAACTACATAGTGATTGAGAACAGCATTATAATCAAAAGTGAGCAGTTCTTCGGGTTTGGTAAGAAAAGGTTTGTTTATTTCCCTGATAGATGTTAAAGGCTCAACAACTATTGCTTGAATCTTTCCTGTGTTGCGAGGCCTCATTCATGGTGACAATGCTTTGCATTTCTTAAGCTATGACAGTTATCAAAAACTGTGAACAACCATGCCTGGTCAGGTCCTGTTAGCATTCACTTTCTGAATACAGAGGGATGTTCAGTGAGTTCAACTGCCTCAACAGATCCTTTGACCAGTTCAGTTCTGTTCATGAGCTTGATCAATGGGTATGGCTAACAATTTGTTTGTTGTATTACGAACAACCCACTGACCATGTGTCACAAATTCTTTAATGTGGATAATGGCAATTTCTCCATAGCACACATGTGAATGGGATCCATGGGAAATAGTTATGATGATCCGAGGTGACGAACTATTGAAAAAGGGTTTTCGGTGTCTTTACATACAAAACAAAGTCAGCCTCTCGATGAGTTCTGAAAAGGAGGACCCAAGGAGTTCAGCCCTATGAACGATATCGCAGTACTGAAATGTTGGGTTCTTTCTGGTCATTTCTCTACTCCAAGATCTTTTTATTCTTTGTTGTCTGAAGACTTTAATGCAAGAAATGTCTCTTTGAAGCTTCTTCAGAACCACATTTCTGGTGTGCATGTCTCTTCCTGTTAATATGTGAGCCACTGAGGAAAGAATAAGCTGTTATTTCTGATTAGGCAAGTCCTGCTTGTGTCAGAGCATTTGTCTATTCAGAGTCTTACAGATAGTCGCCAATAATTTTCCATATAATTAACTCTGTGTGGAGCTCACCGAACATCACCAAAATCTTGTCTTCTCCATACATCTTGCGCCATCTCCAGTGTATGTACTTTGCCAGTGCAAACAGAGGAATATATTGTAACTACTCGAATCTTCATGGGACTGAGGAACTTTGATGACTGACAAATAACTTCCATAACATGCTTAAGCATGGCCCCTGAAGTTGTCTTCTCACAGACGAAAGGCAGAAGCTGTGAAAGAGCAAAGAACTTTATTTAAGAATAGTTACGATGGAAAGTATGGTATGCTGACCTCGCCAGACTGTCTCCCTTTTCCAGCCTGAACTTTTAATCAGATCGAGAAATGTTTCAATCAACAGATTCTCATGCTTCACTGCTTCCACTATGTTTCCCACAACTGCCTTGGTCATGTTGATTTTTGGTACCTGAACTGTGAATTATTTGAGAGATACATTAGGTGCAGTGGTATAGCTTCCTCTCAGTTTCTGCTGGAAGTGTGATAACTTCTCTCGTCTGTCTTGGGTTTGAGGTTGATGAAGTTGAGAAGAGGCTGGTGTTTGTGCAATGGAAAGAGCATTTTGCAGTGGTGCTTGAAGGGTTGTGATCTATATTAATTATTGCATTAACAGTAAAAAGCCCAATGCAAAACTTNATTTTGCAGTGGTGCTTGAAGGGTTGTGATCTATATTAATTATTGCATTAACAGTAAAAAGCCCAATGCAAAACTTGGACGGGCACAAGCGCAACTCCTTCCTGTGCTTTCTGGCAGACAGCAGTTGCTGGCTCATTCTCCATTTGAAGAATGTTGCGGTTACTGACATCAATTTCCAGACGAAGTTCAGATGCCAATTTTCTTTTCTGTATCACGGTGGGTATATTCAGCCCCATTTGCAACAGAAGTGATGGTCCAAAGGATAAAGAATGGCGGAATTGTACTCCAGATTTTGTAGTCTTCTTGTAGTTAAAATGCATTGTTTGGGAGATAGTAAGGGTTTCCTGGGATNGAATTGTACTCCAGATTTTGTAGTCTTCTTGTAGTTAAAATGCATTGTTTGGGAGATAGTAAGGGTTTCCTGGGATCCGTACAAGTCTTGCCTGTTGATGTCAGTCCCATTGAACAACATCGAAACAAGCATTTTCACCGCTGTTGAAACTGAGTTTTTGACAGTTTGGTAGATATTTTGCATCGACGTGAAATACATCAGATCTCAAGAAGTCTTCTCGAATGATATTGGCAGCATTTGCCAATATGACAGTATGTTCTTCGTATCCAGTAAAAGCATGTTTCAGAATTTGCTTCATATCACATTAAAAAATAAGCACATCATGCTTTCCAACATCCTGCNCATTATCAATTTCATATAATTAGAGTTAGTTTGGTGGTTATTTCTCTTCCGACTATCAAACATGTCATTAAGTAAAACTAATACCTAAACAAACTTTTCCTTTATCAGACATGGTGGAAATGGGTAGTTCTGATGGCTGAAGAATGTATTCATATCACAATCTGGGTGTTGTGCGACAGTTTAAATATCGAGAAAAAAAAACATTGACCTGTCTTCATATTTCCAGTCTTGTGTGCTTTTTTGCGGCTGATTTTCAAAATAGGAGACTTGAGCAGTCGGAGGTAGTTATTCTTAAATGGATCATGAATATACCTTACATATTCAATTAGGGCTAAATTGCAGTAGTCCTTATACTGTTGTTAGTCAATCTCNATATTCAATTAGGGCTAAATTGCAGTAGTCCTTATACTGTTGTTAGTCAATCTCTTCGATCGTACATACGTATTAACTACATAGTGTTTGAGAACAGCATTATAATCAAAAGTGAGCAGTTCTTCGGGTTTGGTAAGAAAAGGTTTGTTTATTTCCCTGATAGNTTGAGAACAGCATTATAATCAAAAGTGAGCAGTTCTTCGGGTTTGGTAAGAAAAGGTTTGTTTATTTCCCTGATAGATGTTAAAGGCTCAACAACTATTGCTTGAATCTTTCCTGTGTTGCGAGGCCTCATTCATGGTGACAATGCTTTGCATTTCTTAAGCTATGACAGTTATCAAAAACTGTGAACAACCATGCCTGGTCAGGTCCTGTTAGCATTCACTTTCTGAATACAGAGGGATGTTCAGTGAGTTCAACTGCCTCAACAGATCCTTTGACCAGTTCAGTTCTGTTCATGAGCTTGATCAATGGGTATGGCTAACAATTTGTTTGTTGTATTACGAACAACCCACTGACCATGTGTCACAAATTCTTTAATGTGGATAATGGCAATTTNAACAATTTGTTTGTTGTATTACGAACAACCCACTGACCATGTGTCACAAATTCTTTAATGTGGATAATGGCAATTTCTCCATAGCACACATGTGAATGGGATCCATGGGAAATAGTTATGATGATCCGAGGTGACGAACTATTGAAAAAGGATTTTCGGTGTCTTTACATACAAAACAAAGTCAGCCTCTCGATGAGTTCTGAAAAGGAGGACCCAAGGAGTTCAGCCCTATGAACGATATCGCAGTACTGAAATGTTGGGTTCTTTCTGGTCATTTCTCTACTCCAAGATCTTTTTATTCTTTGTTGTCTGAAGACTTTAATGCAAGAAATGTCTCTTTGAAGCTTCTTCAGAACCACATTTCTGGTGTGCATGTCTCTTCCTGTTAATATGTGAGCCACTGAGGAAAGAATAAGCTGTTATTTCTGATTAGGCAAGTCCTGCTTGTGTCAGAGCATTTGTCTATTCAGAGTCTTACAGATAGTCGCCAATAATTTTCCATATAATTAACTCTGTGTGGAGCTCACCGAACATCACCAAAATCTTGTCTTCTCCATATATATTGCGCCATCTCCAGTGTATTTACTTTGCCAGTGCAAACAGAGGAATATATTGTAACTACTCGAATCTTCATGGGACTGAGGAACTTTGATGACTGACAAATAACTTCCATAACATGCTTAAGCATGGCCCCTGAAGTTGTCTTCTCACAGACGAAAGGCAGAAGCTGTGAAAGAACAAGCACTTTATTTAAGAATAGTTACGATGGAAAGTATGGTATGCTGACCTCGCCAGACTGTTTCCCTTTTCCAGTCTGAACTTTTAATCAGATCGAGAAATGTTTCAATCAACAGATTCTCATGCTTCACTGCTCCCACTATGTTTCCCACAACTGCCTTGGTCATGTTGATTTTTGGTACCTGAACTGTGCATTATTTGAGAGATACATTAGGTGCAGTGGTATAGCTTCCTCTCAGTTTCTGCTGGAAGTGTGATAACTTCTCTCGTCTGTCTTGGGTTTGAGGTTGATGGAGTTGAGAAGAGGCTGGTGTTTGTGCAATGGAAAGAGCCTTTTGCAGTGGTGCTTGAAGGGTTGTGATCTATATTAATTATTGCATTAACAGTAAAAAGCCCAATGCAAAACTTGGACGGGCACAAGCGCAACTCCTTCCTGTGCTTTCTGGCAGACAGCAGTTGCTGGCTCATTCTCCATTTGAAGAATGTTGCGGTTACTGACATCAATTTCCAGACGAAGTTCAGATGCCAATTTTCTTTTCTGTATCACGGTGGGTATATTCAGCCCCATTTGCAACAGAAGTGATGGTCCAAAGGATAAAGAATGGCGGAATTGTACTCCAGATTTTGTAGTCTTCTTGTAGTTAAAATGCATTGTTTGGGAGATAGTAAGGGTTTCCTGGGATTCGTACAAGTCTTGCCTGTTGATGTCAGTCCCATTGAACAACATCGAAACAAGCATTTTCACCGCTGTTGAAACTGAGTTTTTGACAGTTTGGTAGATATTTTGCATCGACGTGAAATACATCAGATCTCAAGAAGTCTTCTCGAATGATATTGGCAGCATTTGCCAATATGACAGTATGTTCTTCGTAACCAGTAAAAGCATGTTTCAGAATTTGCTTCATATCACATTAAAAAATAAGCACATCATGCTTTCCAACATCCTGCACTTGGACTTATGGAAAGTAACCAAAAACCTTTGCCTTGAAGCGAANCACTTGGACTTATGGAAAGTAACCAAAAACCTTTGCCTTGAAGCGAATTTGTAGACCTTGTGAACCCCAAGTGCCACAAAACTACTACTATAACATAAATTTAAAATATCATTAAATTATGACTATGGTTCAACAGTTGCAACTAATATTTGGTTGTTTTATATAGTTATAGAAAATGTTAAGTGATTTATAGATACTGACTTTTGCACATTACAGAAAGTGTTTAAAACTTATTATCATTACATTTTTCCTTGATAATTACATAGGGTACATATGTTGGGTGTCGAGTTGTGAGAAGTGTCCCTTGTGGCAAATCTGAACCCCTGTACCAAGGAGACATGTCGCGTGTCCCTATAGGAGCAGTAGTAGTGGAGAGAACGTGTGTGTGTAAGGTGGAGAAGTAGTGAAGACGCGGGCACTGCGAGGGCGCTGCTAATGAAGACACACGGAGCTGGCGACAGTCAATATGGCGCGGCGGCGGCTGTAGGGGGAGCAGTGATTGCGTCCCTCGGGCACTGCGGTGATCTCCAGCACGACCCGCCTGGAGCCTCCAGTGGCCCCTGGGACCAGCAACAGGTCCGTCACGGCTCGCTGGAGCAGCCGCCACAATAACCCAGCACACACACAAAACTGTATTGCGTGACGCCTAATACGACCACGCGCCCTGGCCTCATCATGTGATAGGAAACCTAAGGCTCCCGCCTGTCTGGAACTTCCTTCCACGGTTCAAGTCGAGAAGCGCGGGAGCGATAAGGGCGACACTGCCACGCGCATCAAGTGCGCCATCGCCGCTAAGCGCAAGGCTCTGGACTCGCGTGCAGTGTTCTCGTTGTGCTGCTTGTACTTATGGCACCTTCAGTGGGGATGCCATTATTTTATTAATGGAAAGTCTGTATGGGCTGTTCACGGTAAAGTTAGCACATTTTAATACCGTCCCTAAAAGTTCCTTTCAGATTATTTGCATCATTTCGCCAATTGTTAAAATAAAAATTGACTTGCGTTCACAATGTACAGTAGATTACAAATGCACAGGAAGCAACAATCATAGTGGTACAGTTACACTTTTATTCACACAAATGTGGTGACAACCCTTCCCTTTCCATGGATGGGGTTGATATTAGAGCCCATATTTTTGTGCTTTGTAATCCGTCGCTTAATACTGCAGTATCCAGAAGAATAGAAAAGTATCGTTCATTCTGGATGTGTTACTAGCAAAAACCATCTGCTTCAATTACATTTTGAAGTGTGGTTACACTCCTTTGGAATGGACTTAGGCTGTAGGTCGTGTAAATATTGTCTACCTACTTTGTGATGAGGAACCTCCTGCCGAAGTTTGCCGGTAGCAGCGACTCAATTGTTATGAGAAGACTTCCGTCAGTATTGTCAGAAAATCTGTGATCGGCGATTGAAATCATGCATTCAAGAAAATATAGAACATGTTCTAAATGAAAATCATGAAGGAAAACGAGACATTCAAGAAATTGAAAGAGAGAATGGCAGCGAATATGACGTTGGTATGACGTCATGAACAATTCAATGAGTTGAATTCAATAATTAAATAAAAATTGAAGCTAATTTGAAGATAAATTTAATTGTGTGAAGGGGTTTTAACAATTAGTTATTACTCAGACTGAAATATCAAGGAAAAACTACTACCAACAAAAATATTTCAGAAAATTTTGGAAACACACAAACAATAATAATGGATCAGTAAAAATAAACAGTCCAACATAGTTTAGAGTTTAGAGACACGAATCACTCAATTCAAACAAAAATGTACAGAATACTATCGGTATGTGGTGTTAGGAAAACACAATTCCGAACCACGCGAATATCACACTATTAGAACTATGTAATCTGTAATTATTATAAGTGTCCCGGTGAAGTGTATAGTAGTAGACGGAGATCAATGTAAGCCAGATTGATCATACCACAATATGTATCTCACCATAGATGTTTGTAGCTCAGGGACACTTGCAACAGTATATCTCCGTAGGCTACCAACAACATACAAGAGACACTAGCAAGACATAAATCGAAACCACCACTAGCTACTGATCAAAAGAACACTCGCACTTGAGTGGAAATAAATGTGATTTAATTTAAAAATAAACATTTTGGTTGAAACAATATGAATTAAAGGAATATCTGTGCGAATATTAAGCATTATGTACCAGCCCTTTTTTTTGTTTTCGAAATTAACTTAACTTTGTGTGGCCGTAACTGTGAGTGTAGCCCTCTCGTACGTGTCTCTTATCTGCAGTTCAAAACGTAATGAAGTCTCTTCAGTTTCTTAAAATTATTTCAACATATCCTAATTAAATTAATTAATAATTTTCTCGCTCATTTTCTCCAACTCAGTTGGGTGAACACGGGACATCAGTCCAGGATTCTGTAGGCATATAGGTTGAGCAACCGTAACAAAAATGATAATCCAAGATGGCGTAACGTAAGCCAGATTATTTCCTCGATAATCATTAATTATTTACGGACGTAGTCTCTGTGTCGAAAATGCAGCATTCTTGGCTTACAATAAGTTTAGATCGCTGCACAGCTCTTGCTATCTTCTGTAGCTGGTTCCACTGGTCGTGGGCCTTCGGCTTCCCTCGCAAGACTATCCAGCCGTAGGTACGTCACTAAGGTCCTTACTGTACCACACGCAATTGCGGCAGCTCACACTTGGCTTTAAATACAATCGACGTAGGTAGCGCGTCAGACTTGACTCATCACTCTTCAGATGCCGCGCGTCTTCGCCTTGTCGGCATTCTGCATCTCTGTACGGGACTCGGTCAATTAGCCAGCTAAATAAATTATCTCTCAGGCCGACGACCCACTAGGTCTTCGCGTGCCTCACGGGGAAACCAAGATGGCTGAAAGCCTTACAAACTGCACACATAAACGACGCCTTTAAACATCGCGCCATTCACGAGACGGCTGCATCATATTTTACTCATACGTCTCGTGTTACTATGGCAACCAACCAACAACTTCCTCTGTGCAAAGCGGCCCACATAAAAATAACTTTGCGAACGAAAACAGAAAGTCTTGCAAACATAATTACATAAAAATTCCTTTTCCGATGTTAAAACAACTTGCAATTAATAACATGTACTAAAGCTAGAGTAAATAAAAAGAATAAATATCACGCTAACATACATATTACAAACTTAAACTGAGACAGCTGTGACATGAATAAATAGCGGTCATTTGAGGCGTTACGCCGGAGACATTAGGAATAACTTGCAACTGTTCAGGAGAAGTTCTGAAGTTGTTCACGCTTTTATTACAGTGTTTCTAATATTAGCAGGATTATTGTGGGCACAGGCCAAGCCTCTAGATCAGAACAGTTTGTTCAATACTAATATTAAATGAAAAAATATGGGGAAATTAGTCTTGAAATAACGATATCTTTATCGCGCCTGGCGGTCAGTGAATGGCGTTCTGTATTTACCGAGTTTTTGGTTGTAATCAAAATTCAAATCATCAAGATATGCTAAATCAACTATTCTAAAAATTGTACACTGCAAATTTTCATGTAATTTAGAATCGGCTGCTGTGATGGCATTCCAAACTAGAGGCCGGTATATAAACTTGGTCTTTACATGCGCGTAATAGAGACACGAATGCAACAGGTTGTAATATGAGTCATATACAGTTTATTTAATATATAGTACGGTATAAATTAATAACTAGGAGATCTACACAATGGTGAAAGTACAAATGTATAAAAGTACAAATGAAAAAAAATGTTTGTAAAAATTGCAACACCGAGAAAGAATGACCCGAATATATACAAACTCGTAGGGTGTGTAGAATAGTGTACCAGCAATAAGTGATAATTATTGCAGAAAGATGGCGTGCACGTAGGCCCAGCAGTGCCCTCTCTTGTGTGACTGGAGGGGTCAGTGTTACGCCAAGCTCAGTCAGTAGAGAGCCGTCAAACGAAGTGGAAGCACGTGACAGTATGCCTCGTCGATAAAGGGCGCCATATCAGCATGTGAGTGAGTTCGAACGGGGCAGAATGATCGGTCTCCTGGAAACGGGTTTGTCATACAGTGACATTTCTGCTCGTACATGGCATGCTGCTACGACAGTGATGTGTGTGTGGAACCAGTGGATAGAAGAGGGTCGTACGCAGCGACGAGCGGGTACTGGACCACGCAATGTGACCACAGCACCTGATGAGCGACATCATGGCCATGGACAAGATGGCTCTCATCATGTGCTGTGGTCACATTGCGTGGACCACACAGCCTCGTCCACAGTGTTGGCTCGACACTGGAACACTGCAACGGGTGTGGACCTGTCTGTGTCGACGGTTCGACGCCGTCTGCTGCGGGCTGGACTCGTGGCACGCATGCCATTGCGTCGGCTTCCATTGTCCAGAAACCACATACGCCTCAGACTGCAATGGGCACATAAACGCCATCGCTGAGTGTTATCGGACGAGTTCCGCTTCAACCTGTCCTACAGTGACGGCCGCATACGTGTTAGACGCTACCGTGGTGACCGCAGTCTGCCAGCCTGCATTGTGGAGAGGCATAGCTGACAAACGCCAAGTGTGATGGTTTAAAGCGCCATTCGATACAACATGCGATCTCGACTCCTACATACTGAGGGCAATCTGAACAGCAATAGTTACATCAGTGAGGTTTTAGAGCCCGAGGTACAGCCCCTCCTTCAGGCGACTCCACGTGCCATATTTCAGCAGGACAATGCCCGACCACATGGGGCGAGGAATGTGCAAGCCTTCTTCAATGAACGACGGGTACCGCTACTTACCTGGCCTGCACGTTCGCCTGACATGTCGCCCATCGAACATGTCTGGGATATGGTTGGGCGGTGACTTGTTCGTCACGGTCCTCCAGAAACCACTGTCGATGCTTTGTGGACTGGCGTACTAACCGCGTGGAGGGAGATTCCCCGAGAACATATCCAGGTCCTCTTTGATTCCATGCCACGACGTTTAGGGGCTCTGATTGTAACACGTGGGGTTCACACCATACTGGATTCTCAAGGACAGAGATCATGTACAGTTCTTTAATCTTACCTAATCAATTGTGTATCGTCGTATATCTAATCTGTGGTAAAAAGTTCATTTCAATAACATGTATCCTTCTTGGTGTTGCATTTTCCACAAACTGGAGTAAATAATTTATAAGTTTACGTAACACTGAAATAACTGCTGCAGTATTCGCGCGTAATGTGCTGTAGAAAGCTGAAATGTTTAATTAGGCATATATGTTTTTACTTATTAAAAAGGTATTAAATAATTAGGAAGATGACGCACCTCCTGCTAGAAAAACTTTATGACGCCAAGGACGTAATATAAAATATGCCTGTGGTTCTAACAACAAAATTACATCCGCTAGAAAAATTACCAAACCAGTTTACAAAATTCATATTTAGACCAAAGCAAGAAAATGATTGGCAATTAAACTATGCCTATTACGAATGGCTGGTCTTTATGGTTGCTCATGCAATCAATAGAGGAGAAGGATCCTGTGGTAAGGAACTATCCATGCATTCGCCTGGATTATTCCGGAAACCCTGGAAAACAGCAATCAGAATGGCCGGACCGGGATTCAAACACACGTCCTCTCGAATGCGAGTTCTGTGTGTTACCTCCTCGCTCAGTAATCTTTCAACTACAGAAATTATAATTATTTTAAAATTGAAACAGAAATGTCAGTGAACAGTTTTTCTCTAGTCTTAGAAAAAACTTAATGATATTGTGCAGTATTCGGAAGTTATCGATTCGTGTAGTTTCTAAAAAATCGGAATAACTGCTGCAGTTTCCCAGTTGTTAAGGATAATTCGGTTTAAGAAAGCAAGTATGCCCAATCTCGGTTTTAGCCGTTCAATGGCCGAAAGTACTGGACTAACTGTAGCATCGCAAGACACAGTATTACACTACCACGATAACAAACCGGCGTCGATGGTACGTACCATACGTCGGGTATCATATTTCCACGCCCTCTAATACTTAACCTGTTCATTGCCATGTTATTCTAGAGTTTCTAGTGCTGCAAATAACAAATTTTTTGATACACGCTGGCGTTAAGCTGGTAAAGAAATTGTTTCGTTATCACATCAAATAAACTGCAGGCATTGCGTTCGATTCCTTTTTGGTCAGTGTTGTTAACTTTTTCCTTACTCTAAAATCTCGACGACGTTGTGATATGCTTGTACATATTTGAAACACTGTTGCGCGACGTTGAATGTGAAAACCTACCCCTAACTTAAGTTTTGTCTAGTAACGTATTATTGCTGAATGCAATTCTTATAGCTAGGGACTACCAAATTTCGCGAAACGATTTCCGCACATGCTAGATTGCAATACCCTACGAACGAACCAGCAGTTTCCTTTTGCTTACTGGACGCGTGTCTCATTGTGATGACAATCAGAATTAAGTTACTCCGATACTGTAGGTCTCTGATTCGTGGGCAGACACTCAAGACGCGTAACATCTAGATCACCCAATCACAACAGTGGATCTCAGCTAAAGTCTTACGAAATACAACTGGTCGTGAAATCTTTCCGCGAAATTCGTGTGTCCCTACTTATAGCTCATAGGTAGAGCCCCGAGTACTTCGCGGTTCGAGTTGGCAGCAAGCTAGGCTGGACAGTCCTATATACACTCGAGACATTGTCGTTTGCTTATTGGTTGCTGAGATCATGTGAGGCCTCTGTACAGGACTGTTAAACACTCACTCACACTACTGCTGCCTGCTTATTACTGGCTCACAGCTAAACGGGGCGTGTCTAAACAACTATCGTTGTCCAATCACAACAGCAGGATAAAACAACAAGTGTTTGGAGTTTACCTCACCTCCGAATGAATTCGCGAAATACTCGAGGCTCTACTAATAGACTGCGATAAAGGAACAAGTGATGAGTTATTTTAAGTAAGCAAACATTGAAAAATGTCTTATTCGCAACACATGAAACCATAAATTAAAGGTGGCGCAGTGGCTAGAGTGCTCGCCTCCCACCAAGGTGAACTGCGTTCGGTTCCTGGTGGGGGTTGCTCCCGGATTTTCGCACTTGGAAATCTTGGCGGATGATGCCGCTAGAAGACGAGTTTTCTCGGGGATCTCCCGTTTCTTCCGCCCTTGGATTCTGGCGCTGCTTTGTACTCACCTCACTTCACCCTCAAGACCTCGATGCCAACCTTTTCATCTTTAAGTTAATTTATAGTGTTCAAAATTAAAAATTGTTTGATGCATGCTGTTGTTAAGCTGACAAATAACTTGTTTTGTTATTACAACAATTAAGCTGTAGTCTTTGTGCTTCGTGGTTAGTAATATGAACATCTCATAACGTAGAGCAGTAGCATGGTTTAGGAATCAGTTATCCACAGGAAATATCATTGTACACTGAGCCTCGCAGAGTACAGTACCGGGCAAATATAAGCTTCTTGTGAAACATGTAGACGATTGTGTACAATGGGTTAGGAGCCGCCCAAACTTCTCGACTACATAAGTTAGTCAGTGTGAGAGGGTTTTGTAGGTTGTTAAAGCCAGAGACGTCTGTATCGTAGCATGTCACATGTTGTCGAGGCCAGAGAGGTGTCCAGCAACGCGGTGGAAGGGTGGGCCACCCCTGCGAGCCATCAATAACCCCGTCCCACCCCCTGGCAGGTCGGTTATTGGCCGCACGGCGCCCCCGGGGGATGGCCACGCAATCTAATACGCCTTGTTCGGACTATTGTAGCAGTCGGTAAACGACGTTCTGATGTCATTATCCCTCATCATGCGATGAGTAACTCTCTCCCCTCCCCCTCCTAGTCTGAACCCTCCTCGAGGCCAAGATGCACCCTCCCTCCCCCTGACAAGAACTAGCTCTGTACTCGAGGTCGCTTCACAGGCACGGCCACAACACATTGTATATATACTCCATACTCGGTATCTTCACACTTAATTAATCAAACCTTTGAAAATCATCCCTTTGAGATGTGAACAAGGAATAGAGTAAAAGAGACCAGTTATAGATAATTANGAATCAAACCTTTGAAAATCATCCCTTTGAGATGTGAACAAGGAATAGAGTAAAAGAGACCAGTTATAGATAATTACAAGACGTTAATAAGGTTTAATTGGAGTATTGGAAAGGGCTTATTAATGTCCCCTGGTGTTATGCCTGGAGGTTTATCAGGAGACGGCTTACAAACTAACTAATGACTTAACTTAAACTAGCACNGTCCCCTGGTGTTATGCCTGGAGGTTTATCAGGAGACGGCTTACAAACTAACTAATGACTTAACTTAAACTAGCACCAATGCCTTACTTGGGATTTGAACCCAGAACCTTCCGCACCGCATACTAGCGGCGCACCAACCGACTGCGCCACGGAAGGTCCGCTAAATGAGGTTTAAAAATAAAAATCAATATGTTATGACATTAGTGACCTCGATCTGCCGATAGTAAGGGCGAGGGAAGTCCGAGGAAGGATAATAAGGAAGGGACTTGCCCAAACTCGAACACACATCCGCCTCTCTCTCCGCCCAGGGAAGGAGGAAGGCTTACAGCCAGCTGGTCGCCCATCGACTGCACTCACCTCGTAGTTCGGAGTCCTGTCCACTCTTCTCACCCCACCCCTTCTGTTGCTTCGCCCTGTTAATTCTGATTGGTTGTGGCACGTTTGTTAGGTACAGTTTAATTTAAGAATGCTGATACCCTTTCGTCCCTATGACTATAGCCACGTCGGCCTAAGAACGGACTTCGCCTACCCAAGTGAACGAGAGAGACAGAGCGACTTGCAAAGCACCAGCCACAGGTAGCAGGCAGGTGAGCAGACAAATCTACAAGCACTCCCTCCCACCTGCCGTACCACCGTCGTACTATTGTTTCCTTCCCCAGGGAGAAGAGGACCGACATTGGCTGACCTCCCAAGTCCTAAGTTACAGCCGCGCTGCTATAGTAGCTCGACCCACATTTTGATCCTACCTCGACGAATTGTGCAGCTTGCTTAGAATTACGAAATTTCGTCCCTGTCTTGGAAAATCTCTAAATAGTATAAAACAAAGTTGCTTATCCACGTCTGTCTGTGTATTCGCTTAGTACTTCTAAACTACTTGATGGATTTCGATGCGGTTTTCAACATCATTTAGAGAATTTCTTGAGAAAGGTTTTTCTGTAAAATACATTTGATATTTAATGTAAGGATAGTACAGAAATGTCGAACCGTTTGTAACCAAGTCGTAAAAAAAAACAGCTTTTAGGGCGATTACATGGCTTACGTTCACTAAACCATAAGAGATACATGAAATTAACGAACTACATAATTGTAGCTCTCAAAAAGGCCTACAGAAAATTCCGCGATATCATTTGTTTATCTTTTAAGGATGACCCACAGCAACCATTTTTGTCTTTCAAAGTATCGCTGTGAAAACTGAATTGTTACCTGGTGAAGCCGGGCCGGTTCGCTAGTGGTTTATAAAACAGTGTGCTGCCCTTCTTGTCGGGCCTTTGATGAAAGCGTGCCCACTCTCTGATTGGCTGCGCGAGGATCTGGGACCAGGCCTTGTGTCTGGTTGGCCACTGCGTGTTGCAGAAAGGTTCGCTTTAGTCCGGGTTTCAGCTGACGAGTGTGTTTAGTAGCACCCGATTTTCGCGGAAAGATTTATTGTCGAGGTGTATTTCAAAACACTTTTGACTTGGATCCACTCGCGCGAATGGATAGTTTCACCTTCTACGCGTCTTGTGCCCGCCCACGAACTGCNTTTCACCTTCTACGCGTCTTATGTGCCCGCCCACGAACTGCAGACGTTCGGTACCGGAGTAACTTATATCTCGTTGTCCCAGCAGAATACCGCGGTGTCTTCGACGAAGGCTCGCTGCCAGTAACGGAAGGTGTGCAAGTAGGACATTGAAATATAGCTTCCGTGGAATTATTTTCGCGAAAATCGGGTGGCCCTAATTATATTAATAGTTGCTGACTGGCGAGTGGTGTTCCGACATGTTGTTGGCTAGTGCCGCCATTTTGCTGGAGTGTGCGGCTGAAGATCGCGGAATAAGCCGCTGTTTCACCACTGTCCCGAAAAAATATGTATGTTAAAATACTCCATAGTTTTTTTTAAAATTAAAATAGACACATCTGCTCACAATGTGACTCGTGTGTCAAAAAAAGGGAGGCCTCTTGATGCCCAGTGATTAGGGGCGTGTATTTTTCGCGAAAAATATTCCAGGACTAGTTGAACTGCAAGACACTTTAGTTTTGTTGCACTATAGTGATTGGACAGTTTTAACTGTCACGCATGTTAGGTGCCTGGCCGCGAATCACGAACCTTCCCTGTCGGAGTGACTTACTTCTGATTGGCCCAGTAAGGTAGGAAACAGTCTATAATAGTGTACCATAATGTGTACCATAACTATCGTACAAATCCAGCATGCCCATATTTTGCGTACCATAATTAAAGTACAGTGTACCGTAATATCAGTATTTTGTACGATAATTTAGAAATTTGAACTATAATGGTCCTTACAAAGACACCCAACCTATAGCGAAAGGAACTATGAGAGTGTGCAGGTAGGATGTTGAAGTACAGCCTGGGCGTAAAAATTTCGCGAAGAATATGTTGCCCTACCAATGATATACTCTGTGGGAAAGTTATTTGCAACTCATGTTACTGTTCTACATCATCAATGACTCTAATTCTACAGACTTACATAAAGCATCAAGTTTGTTAGTTGTGATAACGAAACACGAGCCGTGTCAGCTTAAGGTACATCATAAGATAGCATGGGTGCAAAATCCTAAAACTTAAAATAAATTGTGTATGGAAGGGTTATAGTATCTTAGTATATATGTATAACAGTATTGACAGGAAAATGTGTTATTTAAACTATTATACAAAAATAATGTTTTACGAGACTTTATAACGAACTTCTGTTTTTTTTTATATATCCTTACTAGCTTTTTCCCTTGACTCTGTTGGCATAGAATTCGTGTTTTCGTTAAAATATGTTTAAAATAGTAAAAAAAACACATATTTTAAAACAGAAAGTTGGATGAAATGCAAACATTTTTTTTTACAGCATTTACACGAAGTTTTGAATTAATAGGACCATCATATATATTTTTTTCTCTCAACAAACTTTGGCCTCCCATTATTAAAAAAAATTCCCTTCTTAGTGGTTGCCTTCACTACATACGGGGCCGCGGTGGCTGAGCGGTTAGCCTGCTCGCCTTTCACCGAGGCGAACTGTGTTCGATCCCCGGCCGCGCTACTTCCGGATTTTCGAATGAGGGAATCGTGCCGGACGATGCCACTGGTCGGCGGGTTTTCTCGGGGATCTCCCGTTTTCCCCGCCCTTTCATTCCGGCGCTACTCCATACTTACCTCTATCACCCTCATCGGCTTTCAAGACCTCGCTGTTAAGAGCCGCCCAAGTCTCTCAACTCGCTTCACTTACTCATTCATTACATAATGTATGTTTCCTCCAAAATTCAGGTTCCTAGGAACAATGGTTGGGGCTGGGCGTTAATATGTCGGTCAGTGTTTTCTTTTATATATATATATATATATATATATATATATATATAAACACTTGTGAGACAATGGAACTATAACCGTGTTAGTTTTGTCCTCAACGGGAAATAAATTTTTAACGAGGTCTATCCCGAGATACATTCAGAGTGTAAACTGCGATCAATTCTCTATGTCATATCTACAGATAACAGATTTTCGCGAGAAGAGTGTTATGCAGGGTAGACTGCGATATGCTACGTGCATGCCTGCAGTATTCCTTCAGTTATTGGCCGAATGTCCTTGTGAGAAGACCCTGTGGCATCTGACTGGCCAAGCAGAACGAGGGTAGTCCGATAATGAACGTCTGTGATTCGCGGGCAAGCACATACCGTAAACTGGGGTAACTACGCACCACACAAATATTTTTGTTTTCGTGCCATTTGGCAAAGAATCAAAATACTTTAGCTAAGTATTTTAAATATTTAATTTAATTTACCCAGGTAATGTTTGCTATCTCTTCGCCAAATGGCTGCAAAAAAAAACATTTAGAGTGGTGTAAAGTTGCCCTAGCAGGTGCAAGGTAACCCCAGTTTACGGTACATAGTGAAACAATTAAAAATATCCAGTCACGGAAGTGTATCCGAAATAAATTGTTTTGAAATACAAATACACAGGGGCTTTACGCGAAAATCACGTGTCCTTACCTAAAGACTGTTCACTGTAGTGAGCACTTTTGAAATCAACCTCAGGAAAAAAGTCATTGCCTCCTACCTGCATATATTTTAACGGGCGCACTGAGTGACATGGGTCCAGTTAAGTTGGTAGCGATGGAGGGAAAGTAGTTCCATGTCTTAACGTCAAGTTAAAAGTGTTTGGATTCCATTAGTGTTAACTTAAATTATTATTTTCGTTTTCTGTTTTGTGTAAAGTATCTAAAGTGTAGGAATGAACAGATTTGTAACACATTTACATTTCAAATAATTTCCCAGTTTCACTTGACCGACACATGAGTAAAGTGACGAGGCCCAAGGCATTGTTAATGTTACATAAGGCGGAAGAATACACAATGTGCATACAACTAGATCTTAAGTAGGAAGTAGGGTTTCCAGAAGTGCTCAATTTACCGTTGACAGTTGAGAGATTTGGGCGGATCTTAACAACGAGGTCTTGAGAGCCGATGAGGGTGAAATGAGGAGAGAATGGAGCATCGCCGGAATGCAACGGTGGAGGAAACGGGAGATCGCCGAGAAAACATGCCGACCAGCGGCATCGCCCTTCACGATTCCCACTTGCGAAAATCCGGGAGTGACCCCACCGGGGATTGAACCCAGTTCGCCTTGGTGGGAGGCGATAAAGCTAACCGCTGAGCCACCGCAGCCCCTTGCCGTGAACAGCCTATATATAATTGTAAGCTGTGCAGTGTTTATTGTGGTTTGCTTGTTTGTGTCTGACGGCGATCTTCTTCTGTTTGCAGATCCATACCAGATGTTCGGCCCGACGAGCAGTCGCCTAGCCAGCTCAGGTAACATACGTGTGCTTTATTTAATTCCGATCATTTCGCACCACACTCAGCTTGTACCTCGTGGAACTTTGATTAACTTAATGCATGCAGCAGTCTATCATCGTAACTTGCAAGACATTTTATTCTTTTCCACAGAATTTTCCCATGCAAAAGTTGTGTACCAAAACACTTCCACGTAGAAATTCTTCCCCTATTAGTTATTAATAATGTCACATGTTTCTCGCGATATTATTCACACGAAGGCTAGACTACAATGCCCTATGGCATACGTGCAGTTTTCCTTTGGTTATTGACCACGTGTCTCTGTCGGGAGACAGTTCCTTACTTGACTGGGCCAATCAGAATTAGGGTAACCCCGACAGTGAGTGTCCGTGATTCGCGGACAGACACATGCAATGCGTGACAGTTAAAATCTTCCAGTCACGAAAATGGATCTGAGCACAAGTAGTCCTGAAATCTTTCCGCGAAAAACAGTTGGCCCTAGGTATGGATGTTTTTGACTACTGCGTGCTGCAATGAATTTCGCTTATTGGTTGGGCCGCCGACTGGTGAGTAATTTACCAAGTGCTGATTGGCATTCCAACATGTCGCTGGTCAGTGACGCCATTTTGCTGGCGTGTGCGGCTGGAGTTGGCGGTATAAGCGCCTGTTTCACCTCTGTACATTTACCTACTCTGTTCTTCTGCTTTAACCCATCCACTCACCGTGTCTGCGATAGCGGACATGTTGCACATGAGTGGCCTTTATGGCCAGTGTTGTACACAGCAAGGCGCCAGTGCCCAGTCCTCCTTGTGTCCAGTTTGGTTTGTGGAATTCTCCGCACTTCTTTAACTTGCATGTTCAATGCCAGTATCACCGAACCCGCACCGCGTTGTTCGCTGGCTGCGAGACAGCTGCTGAAGACGAGTACAGCGCATACCAAAATAAAATAAGTGATTGCAACACTTGAACTAAAGAATAAATGTTCGACCGAACGTGTTAAAGATATCCATATACACCCGGATATCTCTCCGATTCATTCGGCAGCAAGCTATATTCTGCAATAATATGTGTATTCGAGACTCAGACAGTTGTTCATCGGCTGATGCTGCAGTTTCGCCCCAGGCCAGGTAGCACTGTATTCTGTCCTCGTTTTCTTGTAGGTTAGTTATTGGCTCATATTCGTTTAGTCCATCGCTTTAAAAGACCATGTAATTTAACCCTGCCATGCCTATTGTAGGCAGTAGTCTATATGTTGCAGAGGAATGTTATTGTTGGCCTACACAGTAAACTCTGTGCTCAATGATCTTTCTTGGAAGTAACTGCTTCGTAATCCATGCTACTTCTCTGCGTTATGACTGGTCCTATCTCTAGCACCGAGCACGAAGGTTACAGCCTATTGGTTGTGATAACGGTACAAGTGCTAGGCTAGTTTCAGTACAGTCCACGTCAATTTTTTTTATTTGCAAAACCATAAACCATAAATTCATGAGGGAATGAAAGGGTTAAGCGTCGAAATTATTACATTGTAGAACCTGTACTTCTGGTTTTTTCGGTAAGGTAAGGATTCGATTTTACTGTTCGAGCTGCTGGAGCCTGGTTGGTGACGAGTGTTTTCGATATATCGAAATGTCGATATTGTATCAACGATATATCGGTATGAACCGTCGATATATTTCAACTATATTTTATCGAAATCGATATATTTTTCCAGGTCTCCGAGATAAATATTTTTGAAATGCTCTTTTAATAAGCTCTGTTCTGAGTATAAAAATTGAATTATAATATTACTATGTTTAATTTTGCAACATGCGCCATAGAAAAAAGGAGCCGCATGTTTCTGCAACACGCCACGTGCTCAGTACGTACTATTCCAAGCAATTTTACGTTTTTTCAAGTCATTTAATGCAAAATAATAACAAATCTGATGTGCCGGAAATCGATATTTTTCCGGTATATGGTTTCGTAAAGCAATACTTTTGTAAATAACGAATACATTTTCCCCCGATATCAACATCCGTATTGCGTGGGCTGCATGTCGGAGTAGGCCCGCGCGGGCAGCAGTGGCGTGAGGTGTCGTTTTACCAGGGAGGGGCGGAGGGCTCCACGTCCCTCCAGCAAGGGAGGCGGAGGGCACACGTGACCTCGCCGTGATTAACCCTGGCGCGCACACACAGTCGCGGGGGAGGGAAATCACGGCGTGTGCCGCGCCTGCACGCACGCACATGACCTCGCACGCGTGCGAGAGATACGAGCTGCATG
>NQII01005472.1:55766-95017 GCA_002778355.1 Clitarchus hookeri | reverse complement strand
TTGTGAGTATGCAAGAAACATTGAAATCAAAGTACGTTAGCATCACGTCATTAATAATTGGCATAATAAGATACAAGTCTTTTCGAAATCCATTTGTAAGTGATAAATTAACAATTACATTAAAACTTTAGAACTATTTCCTCTCTTTGTGCTGGCAACCTAACGGCATAACTGTATCCGCGCTCGCCGCTGTTTGTAATGTTATATGCATGTGGCTAACGGCTAGGGTGATTTTTCAAAGGTTCTTTTCAAAAGTATCGAAGATACCGTGAATGGATTATACCAGGTGCCGATCGGCGAAAGACGTTACATGTCTACGGCTAGTGACGCCATTTTGGTGGCGTCTGCGGGCTGAGTTCGCGGAATAAACGGCTAATTAACGTCTGTATTCTTAAAATACTTTGTAACTGTGAGGTTAAAAATAACACGTCGCCAACTCAGAATGGAGCCATTGTCCGTGACTATAAACCACGTAAGCTAATTTGCAAAGCAGGAATTAAAAATGTTTAAAATAAAAGGTGTGTTGTGTGGTTGGGGTGCGTGGGCGGGGAGGGCACGGTTGTGTTGGCCAGCCTGCGGGCCGGTATTTTTCCCCCTCGCACGCACAGATGCATACACACACACACACAGTCGGGTCGCGATCCAGCAGATATGCACAGCCACCGGCCGTTACACGGGTCATTTGCATTTCTGAATGCAGCCGGCTGTTTGTGGGCGAGGAAGGGGGGAGGCAGGCGTGCCAACGGCGGCGCGCGGAAACAGGTGCGCCAACCGCGCCGACCCAACCGGAACACCGCAGTCAACTGACCTTCCTGCCGTGCCCTCGCAGCAGGCGCGAGTTTCCCAACTATTGCCATAAATAGAGTAGCGGTACAACCCCGTGCTTTTACTCCTGTAGCGAGTGTCGGAACGGGGTACTATGCAATCAGTCTTTCAATCAATCTCGCAATCTTTACATCAATCTTTCGTCCGATCTTTCGATCAGTCTCGCACTCACTCCACGAACCTTGCAATATTTCTCTCTATCTTTCCGTCTTTCGGTCGATCTTGTAACATTTCCACCAACTTTGTAAAATTCCCATTATAGTAATTTATTGTTTCTNCTTTCCGTCTTTCGGTCGATCTTGTAACATTTCCACCAACTTTGTAAAATTCCCATTATAGTAATTTATTGTTTCTGTCAATCTTTCGATTTCTTTGGAAATTAGTTGTCAAAGACATTTTTGTAACACTACAAATAAATTGAACAAATTTCAGGAAACATTAGCGTAGAATGTGTAAAACTATGTTAGAATTGAATTTTAACAAACTAATGTTGTAGACTTCAAGTTTATTTCAGACACTGAGCTTCATAAATAATCTTGTATCTGTTTTAAAATACTGTGTTGTAAATATACAATATTTTAGCTGTAGAGGTGCAAGCAATTTTTTGGTTCTAGTTTTTTAAAGATTGGTTTCTAAAAAGTAAAATAATATCTTACTGTTTAGTGCTATTTTTGAGATGTGTGTAGTAAAGCATAAGTCAGAAATGAATGTATTGGAATCACAAACTCGAGGTTACAACTTAGATCCGCATTCTGCTGGCTTGATGCTGGATTTCGAGCTATAGTCCTTTCACGGTTACTTCCAACTTTTCTGAAGTCCTGCTGAAGCTCTACTTTCAGGATATTCCTACGCCTCATGCAAGCTTAACGAAGTCTAGGAAATTACACCAAAAGAGCAACGCACCGTATTCGTGCACATCCTGTGTAATAGTATTTTACATGTAAACTATTTCTCACTAGGCATTACCAACACACCTATTTTCTCTCTAGTTGTATTCACATTAGTTATAATTTAAATGTTATGATTATCGATAAAATATAAGCAAAAATTCAATCTTACCAAAAATAAGATACTTTTGTGTTAACAGGTGTATAAAACGCTTGCGATGCCTGAGATGTTTAGCAGACAAGCAATCACGTTATGCACGGGATGATTTTCTTAAAGGTTTGATTCGAAAAGTGTGAAACTACCGTGAATAGGCAATATAAGTGGTTGTTTCAGCTCTGTATTATTAAATGCTCTGTGACTTCGCATAACCGAGGAGAAGTCACTTGTACATCGGCTGCAGTCGCATGCAGAACGCAGTCTGCTTTTCCACCTGCACTCAGAGAGACGATGGTTCCAACCATCATTAGGCTTGTTTGTANAGGTTACAACTTAGATCCGCATTCTGCTGGCTTGATGCTGGATTTCGAGCTATAGTCCTTTCACGGTTACTTCCAATTTCTGAAGTCCTGCTGAAGCTCTACTTTCAGGATATTCCTACGCCTCATGCAAGCTTAACGAAGTCTAGGAAATTACACCAAAAGGGCAACGCGGCGTATTCGTGCACATCCTGTGTAATAGTATTTTACATGTAAACTATTTCTCACTAGGCATTACCAACACACCTATTTTCTCTCTAGTTGTATTCACATTAGTTATAATTTAAATGTTATGATTATCGATAAAATATAAGCAAAAATTCAATCTTACCAAAAATAAGATACTTTTGTGTTAACAGGAGTATAAAACGGTTGCGATATCTGAGATGTTTAGCAGACAAGCAATCACGTTATGCACGGGGTGATTTTCTTAAAGGTTTGATTCGAAAAGTGTGAAACTACCGTGAATAGGCAATATAAGTGGTTGTTTCAGCTCTGTATTATTAAATGCTCTGTGACTTCGCATAACCGAGGAGAAGTCACTTGTACATCGGCTGCAGTCACATGCAGAACGCAGTCTGCTTTTCCACCTGCACTCAGAGAGACGATGGTTCCAACCATCATTAGGCTTGTTTGTATATATTTAGTTGCCCCACATAAATAGTCTGTTGAGCAAACAAAACTCGAAAAGGAACAAAATTAATTTAACTCGTCTAACAAACTACGCGCTTAAATAAACAAAACCTCTGTTTTAGGTCGAAAAAATTAAACTGTCAACAGAATATTAAGTTTAATAAACTGTAGGTATAGTCTGTTCGGGTTCCATCACACTCTTTGGATCAATGCTTTGAAAAATCTACCCATGTATTATGTTTGGTTGTTTCCTGTTTCACAAGCGTTTTATACTTATTTAAAGTACCTTATTGGCTAAATTAAACTTTTACTTATATTTTATATAAAAATCATAATATTTTGTTTAGAATTAATATGAATAAAAACAAAGAGAAAATAGGTGTGTTGGTAATGCCTAGTAAGAAATAGTTCTTATGCAAAGTTGTTACACTAAGTGCGCACGGATGTGGTGCATAGTCCCTTTGGTGTAATTTCCTAGACTCGGTTAAGCTTAGTTTCCACGGAGCGGAGGAATACCCTGGAGGTAGAACTTTGTCAGGGCTTCAGAAAAGTGCGAAGTAACCATGAATGGACTATATATATATTTGTTCGGCCGTTCGATTTCCTTCGTTCAAAAATACAGCTCAAGGGTTTGTTTGTAATTTCTAAGACGATAATGATAGTGACAGTGTTTGTTAGTGTAAGTGCTGACGCTTAATAAGGCCTTGAACATCGTAATAAAATAAGTTCAGCAGGATACTAAAAAGCAAAGCTGTAGAACTTGTACATTTATTTGCTCACGCTATCCAGTCTCTCAAGTTATGTGTTTAAAAACATCCCCATTCCATTAGTAGTCACTTTAGCCGAGGTCGCTAGGGCGTGGCGCTAAAGGGGGAAGGTGGGGGCGATATAGGTTTGAATATCGGTCGGACTTCGATTTTGATTATATTAACCGGAAGTGTTCGCCGTGCGGAGAGCCAAGCATATATTTAGCTCCACCAACCAAACCTCACAGTTGGGGAAACAAAATAAGAACAACAAAGTTATTTGGTTTCAGAAATAAAATATACCATTGCCCGTATACAAACTTGTTGCGCCAAACATTATTTGATTGAACAAAAGGTTTTTGCGCGGCCTCAGCTACCAGAATGGCGAGTGTGTACTGTTGGCTCTGAGACGTGAGGTATGTGTGAGACGAAACAAAGTCCAACGACAAATGCGAAACTAACATCCAATCACACACCGACTAGCAGTCAACTTCTACTACTCCAGTCATTGAGAATGGCTTCACTCAGAATAAGCGGAAGTCCACTGGTCGTTTCTGTCAAACTACTTCCCTGATTGAATAAGTGACAGTCAACTGCGTGCAACGAACTGAATGTTGTTTTTTTTTTAAATCTAAAAAACCCATTACAATAAATAAACATATTTTCGATAGTCGGTGTTTATATTGTAAAATTTAACGCAATTTAAAATAAAATAAAAAGGAAAAAACGTGGCGGTCGCCAGGATGCGAACCCACGACAGTTATCTCACCAATCAAGCTCCCAAGTCAACACTCATTCCGAAAGGAAAATACGTGTATTGTTTCTGTATACAAAATATATAGCTTTAAATTGCATGTCCTTTCTTTTGGTTTTTAATTCATTTGGTCACGTGAGGATTGTTCAAACAACTAACACGTATGAATGCAATCACTTCGCCACATGCAATGCAGTTTAGACCTTCAAGCCAAGCAGGGGCTGCAATGGCTGAGCGGTTAGCCTGCTCGCCTCCCACCAATGCGAACCGTGTTCAATCTCCCGGTCAGGCAACTTCCGGATCCTCGCATGTGGGAATCGTGCCGGACGATGCCACTGGTCCGCGGGTTTTCTCGGGGATCTCCCGTTTCCCCCGTCCTACCGTTCCGGTGCCAATCCATACTCACCTCGATCACCCTCATCGGCCGTCGACCAACCAGCGGCATAGTCCTGCACGATTCCCACATGGAAAAAATCCAGGAGCGACCCCGCCGGGAATCGAAACCGTTTCGCCTAGGTGGGAAGCGAGTGGTCTGACCACCACACCACCGCGGCCTTTAACTTTGCGAGAAGGTACAGTAGCAGAGTAGTTGATAATACAGAGGTGAAACTGCATCTTATACTGCGAACTCCAACATCACGCGCCAGCAATATGGCGTCACTAGCCAGCAACATCTTGCAACGTCGTTCGCAGCTCATTGAATAGGACAAGCTAGCCTTCAACCACGTGAACAGTTGACTTTCGATGTTCCATTGGATCGCAGCTTGTAAGCCACGCCCTTTACGAGTTTGAGCCAATAACTAACCTGCAAGAAAACAAGGACCGAATTCTGTGCTGCTTGGTCTAGTGTAGAACTGGAGCATCGGCCGTCGAGCAACTAACCGAGGTTCGAATGCACATATGACTTTGGAGTCTAGCCTGTTGCCGAATGAATCCGCGCAGTTTCAGGCGCTCTACCCGTGATTGTAAATGCTACTGAAGTAATTGTATTTTGAAGTACAACTAGTTGCGAATAGTATTTTTAAGTTTACCTTATCGTGAATAGTATTTTGAAGAACACCTTGTCACGAATAGTATTTTGAAGTACAACTTTAAGCGATTAGTACTATGAAATACACCAAGTCACGAATACTATTTCGAAGCACACCTTGTGGCCAATAGTATTTCGAAGCATCCCTTGTCACTTATAGCCAGGCCACCTGTTTTTCGCGGAAATATTTCAGGACTAATTGTGCTCCAAAACACTGTAGCTCAGAGCCGCTTTCGTGATTGCATGAATAACTGGCACGCATTGCAGGTGCCTGCAACGGAGTTACCTAATTCTGATTGGCCCAGTGAGGTAAGGGACTGTCTCCCGACAAAGACACGGGGCCAATAATCAAAGGAAAACTGCACTCGTGCCATAGGTAGGGACGCCCGATTTTCGCGAAAATATTTCCGTCCAAGATAGACTTCAATACTGTACTGACACTACAGCAGTGTTCCTTTGTCTATTGGCTGCATGTCGCAGTGAGAAGACGTGTTCTTACTTGACCAGACAGTGAGAATAAGTTACTCCGTTAATGAAAGCCTGTGATTCGCGGGCAGACATCTTAGATGCGAAACAAGTAAATCATCAAATCACGAAAGTGAATCTCAGCGAAAGTGTCTTGAAATACAACTAGTCTGGAAATCTTTTCGCGAAATTCGGGCTAGACTCTGCAGTCTTATGTACAAATGTGCCGATATTAAATGCACATTGGTTTTCTGCTGTCACAGAGGGGTGGCGGCGATTGGGCCCGCGTTCTCCAGGAGGTGTCAAACACCGTGTGCACCAATGTCTTAAGTCATATAAACACACGTGTTATGAAGTATAGCATGTCTCAAAATGAATTANACACACGTGTTATGAAGTATAGCATGTCTCAAAATGAATTAGCGAATTTTTCAGGTCTATAACCATAGAGCATTGGATTCTGGTCTTCACGTAAATATTTTCGCGAAAAACAGGTTGCCCTGCTAAAAGTAAATTGAAACAGCCTACACCTAGTCGTGGATAATGTTATGAAGTAATGCTGACTTTAGCATTGCCATGCTAACGTTTGTGTAGGAGTCCTGTAATAGAAATGCTGGCGAGTAACTGCACAAAGTGGTGATGCAGTGTTGTGCTGGTCGCGGCGCGCGAGTGGAGGTGAAGGTGTGTGTCGACGGCGTGTTGCAGGCTCGGGCCAGATCCAGCTGTGGCAGTTCCTGCTCGAGCTGCTGTCCGACTCGTCCAACGCGAACTGCATCACGTGGGAGGGCACCAACGGCGAGTTCAAGCTGACGGACCCCGACGAGGTGGCTCGGCGCTGGGGCGAGCGCAAGTCCAAGCCCAACATGAACTACGACAAGCTGAGCAGGGCTCTCAGGTAACACATCCTCTCCAAGGTCAACTCACCGCCCTCACTAGGCTGCTCGCGGTCAAGTCAGCACTTACTTTCTCCTTTCTGACATTTATTATCCTTTAGACACCTAAGTAATAAACACAGTGTTTATATTCCACCGCACTCAGAATTTAACACCTAAGGCTAAAATAAAATATATTTATTGACTATAATTCCAAATTAGAAAGCTTTCGAAAGTGCNCAGAATTTAACACCTAAGGCTAAAATAAAATATATTTATTGACTATAATTCCAAATTAGAAAGCTTTCGAAAGTGCCCACTTTACCATGAATAGCCTATACTCGTATGCGCATCTTGTCTACTCTCTCACCACATGTGAGATCGAGTGGTGAGATTTGGGCGGCTCTGAACATCGATGTCTTGAAAGCATATGAGGATGAAGCGAGGTGAGTATGGAGCAGCGCCAGAATGTAGGGGCGGGGGAAAAGGTAGATCCCTGAGAAAACCCTCCGACCGGCGACATCGTCCGGGCACGATTNCAGAATTTAACACCTAAGGCTAAAATAAAATATATTTATTGACTATAATTCCAAATTAGAAAGCTTTCGAAAGTGCTCACTTTACCATGAATAGCCTATACTCGTATGCGCATCTTGTCTACTCTCTCACCACACGTGAGATCGAGTGGTGAGATTGGGGCGGCTCTGAACATCGATGTCTTGAGAGCCTATGAGGATGAAGCGAGGTGAGTATGGAGCAGCTCCAGAATGTAGGGGCGGGGGAAAAGGTAGATCCCTGAGAAAACCCTCCGACCGGCGACATCGTCCGGGCACGATTCCCGCTTGCGAAAATCCGGGAGTGACCCTGCCGGGAATCGAACCAGGTTTGCCTGGGTGGTAGGCGAGTAATCTAGCCACTGGACCACCGCGGTCCCTACATCGTGCGTAAAATTAACATTGCCATGGGACTGATCATCCGGTTCATGCGTTGGACAAGTGAAACTGCAATTTATAAGAAATAATATTTGTTTCAAATTTTCTAATTCTTACNAAGAAATAATATTTGTTTCAAATTTTCTAATTCTTACACACTTATGTATAAAAAACAGAAAGCAAAATATATATCTTCAGTAGTCACAGATGTTAACCTAAGTCTTTTAATTCAACGTTAAGTCATAGAACTACTTTCCTGGCGTCGTTGCCATCTTTACTGGGCGCAGGCCTGTTAGAGTGCCCTGCTGAAGTATACTTGTGCAGNCTACTTTCCTGGCGTCGTTGCCATCTTTACTGGGCGCAGGCCTGTTAGAGTGCCCTGCTGAAGTATACTTGTGCAGGTAGGTTCGAAGAAATCAACGGTGAAAAATGTACAAGCAAGTTATATGGCTTTGGGCAAAACAGTTTTACGTCTACNGTAGGTTCGAAGAAATCAACGGTGAAAAATGTACAAGCAAGTTATATGGCTTTGGGCAAAACAGTTTTACGTCTACCTGCTTTGCTCTGCAGGCACAGAATAAGTATGTGTAGAGAAGCGAAATTGTCGCATGTATTGCGGACTCCAGCCGCGCGCTCCAGCAACATGGCGATGCGTCGTTCTCCAGGTGGCAGTGCAATCAATGAGCAGTCTTCTGCACACAGTGAAGTGTCAAATACAGTAAACAGGCTGTGAACTCGCTACTAGACCGCCTTGAATGTCTGTCTGTCTGGGCCGCAGTGAATGTGTCAAGCAGAGAGTAGCGAGTAGGCAGCACTGTAGCCCGCGAAACACTTTGACTGACAATGAAGACAATCTTACAGTTGTTTGCCTGAATCACGACTGCGTAACCATCAGTTCTATTCGTCTCTGAATTCCCATTTACAACTCTCCTATTGGTTCGCACAACACAGGACGCACTATACTGCACAATGTTCATTATTAACCGACCCTCTGCCAACACAGCGCCGAGTTGAAAATATTCCAGTAACGTTCCCCGTATGCCATACGGATAACGATTTTTATATTGCTTTGATTTTATAATATCGTACCATAATGTATAGGTTATTCACATTAAAGTGAGCACTTTTGAAAACCCCCTCATTTGCAATAATAGTCAATAAATGTGTTTTATTTTAGCGTTAGACGATAACTTCCGAGTGCGGTGGAATATATACGCTGTGTATATTACTTACACGGCAATATTTGTTTTAAAAGATNAGACGATAACTTCCGAGTGCGGTGGAATATATACGCTGTGTATATTACTTACACGGCAATATTTGTTTTAAAAGATGGATTAAGTATAAAAAGTGGCTGAAAGAAAAAGTAACTAGGGCTCAAAAGTGCTCACTTTACCGTGAACAGCCTATACTCCAATTTAATCGTCAATCCGGTAGGCAAGGAGCATGGCCTACTATAAAGAACAGTTACATTTTTCACATAGCGGGAGCACCCTCAGGAAACCCCACACTCCATGACAGTGATCTCCAACTCNAGACGATAACTTCCGAGTGCGGTGGAATATATACGCTGTGTATATTACTTACACGGCAATATTTGTTTTAAAAGATAGATTAAGTATAAAAAGTGGCTGAAAGAAAAAGTAACTAGGGCTCAAAAGTGCTCACTTTACCGTGAACAGCCTATACTCCAATTTAATCGTCAATCCGGTAGGCAAGGAGCATGGCCTACTATGAAGAACAGTTACATTTTTCACATAGCGGGAGCACCCTCAGGAAACCCCACACTCCATGACAGTGATCTCCAACTCCTCTTCCTTCCATTCCACTCATTTAAGCAAAATAAGTTACCAAAAACCTTCAAGATGCAGAGTTTAAATAGCAGAGTACAAGCAATTAACGCATTCGCAATAAATTGCGACAATTCAACCATCCCCTGAAATGAATTGGAATACAAGATAACTAACCCCCTAAATTGTGACCAATGATTCAACAAAACTGTAATTTTTCTTGTCTTTTATCACAGGGCTTAGTTTTTATTTTTATTTTTTTCATAAACTGCCCACATCAAAATTACAAGCATTATAAGAATACAAACAGCCAAACAGGCTTTAAAATATGTTACAATTATAATGTTTGTTATGAAAATTACCGGAAGTTACATTTAATAATGGGCTCCCATAGCAATACAAACTTAGCGCAAATATTATAATATTGCAAAATGACAGAGTATACAAAAAAAATTATCTTAAAATGTTTCCTACACTTATCCTATAAAATGACCTCACCACACATGGTTTGATATACCTTCTGCCAAGTTGTTATGTTCTCATCGTGAAGTCCCTATCTATTCTCTCTCCCAAGACGAAAGACAACCCCTTTTATAGTCGGGAGGTACGTTGACCAGGGTGTTGAGGAACATTCCAGATGGTTTCGTCGTGGTTCGAGTCCAGTAACATTTAAGTCTTGATGACGTCGAAGGCAGCATCGGACGGTTGCTAGACGCCATCTATACACGTTGGAAGGAGGGTGGGGGCAGCCTCAAGCCTCCACGCCGACAGTCTGCGCTCGACTGCCAAGCCGCGCAGTCACATCGGTACCAACGTCCACGACGACTTACGTCTAAGCCTCACCGACTAGGAACCTCGGCTCGCTCCTCGATCTATCCCCGTGCTAGCACGTACAGTTTCCTGCGATGGTATTAATGTACTGTGTTCCAGCGCCGTCACACACTTAAAAAAACCATCACTGGTTTGAAAAAAAACAGTTTATTCCCAATATTCGAGAAGGGGCATAATGAAACGACAGACACTATTCATCGGTATCGCTCGTGTTATAGATGCACGTGTATCGCCATATCCTCGACACGCGGGGAACCAATAACAAACATGTGTCCCTTTATCAGATGAGTTCTGTGTAGAAAATTGAAATAAAGTCATGACGCTGAATTCCAACATCCATTGGACTTCTGTGTCCTTTACAGGCACGTGTACACGCTTCACATCCAGAGAGTTGGAAGCTATAGTTTCGCTACGTAACTTCATGTAGTGTCGAAAGTGTTAACCAGTGTTGTAAGGAGTTCCACGACAAATTACGAGATCAGCAATTTTTGGAGATACTGGTGAAGTACTATTTCTTTCATAATGTTCTCTGAAAGGAAATAATGCGTTAGCAACACTCATAGTACAAATTACTTAAATGAACAGGATGGATCGTATATTACACAGGAAAGAACATTTGATTGGGACACTGTCAACTCGTCGTTATATTGATAGGGCCCTGGCTAGTAATGAACATTGTACAGTATAGTAAGTGTCCTGTGTTGTGTGAACCAGTAGGAGAGTTGTGAATGGGAATACAGTGACCAACAGTGCAGTCGTCAATACCAGCGACTCGCTTCTAACTCGTCTTGATTTCCTGTACATCTGCACCGCACGCCAACTGTTAAGGGTCCCGCCTGCCTGCATCGTTCTTCTCCTTGTTTGGCGGAGAAGCGCGGGAGCTATAAGGGTTACACTGGCACGCGCTACAATAGCGCCATCGCCGCTACGCGCAGGACTCTGAACTGGCGTGCAGTGTTCTCGTAGTGCTGCGTCTACCTATGTGACTATCAGTGGTGACACTATCATTTTATTCGCGAAAAGTCTACAGCAAAGTTCAATACAGGCTCCTATCGTAGTTTGGCTCGTGTTCGGCTAGTATTTTTTAAGATAGGACTGTCTGAAAAAGCACTTTTTAAATATATTGGAGAGCTCCAAAATAATATTTACAGCATGCGTGGTAACTTTAAAGTACCATCTCTTACTCGTCTGGGGTATGGTGTATTTTCGTAGGTAAAAATACGAGAGGCAAGTTTAATAGATTCGACAAAAAAACTAGGTTTTCAAACTCTCTGCAACGTAGTTCAGGCGCCAGGCCTTAAGGCGACAAAGAACTTGTTCCATTATCACAGCCAATAAGCTGCAGGCTTTGAGCTCGGTGATATTTACACGAACCAGTCATAGTATAGAGCAGTAGCGTGGTTTAGAACCAGGTACCTGCAAGGAAGCCCTCTGGGCACTGAGCCTGCCAGTGTAGAGTGCTGGCCAAATGCAACCTTCATGTGCAACACGTAGTCAGAGACGTCGAGAGCTATAGCCGGCCCCCACCTTCAACAAATCTTGTAAGTTTTGTATTTCAAAGCAATGCATTACTAGAGGCCTGAGAAATTCGCTTTGTTATTTGGTGACAGACTGAACTGCAAGTCACTGTGCGTTTGACCGAATTCAGTCATTGGCAGGAAATGTACCTGGCACGCCTAGGGGAACTCTTGAGCGGGTAATATTTGTTCAGTGGTGGAGTGGTCAATCCATTTGAAGGAGATGAAGCAGGTAGGTGACGTTGATTAAAGCGCAGTGGCGAATGTAACCAGGGACTGTGCTCACTTGTATATAAGGCAGTGGAGTCTGTCCTGACACCGGAAAATAACGCTAATTTTGCAAGTCTCTGTAGATTACTCTATTTGGATGCAAAACATTGTCAACATCTCGTTTGGTAGGGTTCTCCTCGAGTTATTTTTCCTCCATATTATTAACTTGGACGGGCTTCCACAGATACCCGGGACCCAGCAGGACGATGGTCTCCAGGCGACGCGCGAAGTAATACGAGGCTGGCGGCGGTGTAAGTGGCAATGGCGGTGGCCGGCGTGTTTATCCTACTGTGCGGCATGCTAATGAGCTCCCTCGGCGCACGCATGCGCACCTCTAGCAGGTCGATAAGGAGGCGGGGCGGTCGTGTGTCGGCGTCGCGGGCAGGCAAGACGCTGTGCGTCCGGACGCCGCCGCCGTGCATGGGCCACCCTGCCCTCAGCCTCCCCCACGTCGTCTGTCTCTGCACCGGACCTCGCAGTGCCCAAGTGCCGCGGTGGTTCGCTCTCTGGCTGTACGTGTCTCTACGAGCGGAGTCTGTATCTAACTGACAAGTGTATCAGATTGGCCCTGGTGTTATGCCTGAAGGCTTTTGAAGGGACGGCTTGCAAACTAACTTATGACCTACCGTAACCCTTAGAATACGGCACACATTTACTTGCTATGAAGACAAGGTTGAAGCCTATATTCAACACGACAGCAATATCAATCGTGTTTGTCCCTGTATTTCCACTTACCGCCTTCCTATTGGTCCTGGCTACGACGGACACGCCTACTGTACTCTGCTACGTTTATTTCTGGCTGGCCGTCTGTCAATGAAGTCGCGCCTTGTCTATGTACCAATGAAAGTGTCGCGACAGATGTAACACGATTTACAATCCACCGTGTTCATTGGAGAAATTATTAAAAAGAACAGTTTTTATCTTACGAACTGAAATGTTGACTATTTGTAATTTATTATTTAGATTCCGAAGAAGACCAGCGAAACAGTAAAACTATAAAAGTATACGTTCTGCCTTCAGGAGGAAATAAATTTCCGTATAAATGTGACCCCGTGTATACACGTGCATACTCCTCAAAGGATTCGAACCCAGAACCTCCAGCACCAACCGACTGCGCTACGGGAGGTCGGCTAGCTACTAATGCATTTTACGAAACACTCCCTCTTGGCTGGGCCGTCAACTGGCGAGGTTTCCGGCCGCTGATTGGCGAATGGCGGCCAGACATGTTTCTGGCCAGTGACGCCATCTTTGTGGCGTGTGCACCTGGAGTTTGCGGAATAGGTGGCTATTTCACTTACGTATTATGAAATACTCTGTGCTCAGACCTTGTATTCAGAGTATTAATGTTGACGGAGATATCCCCGTGTGTGTACAAAAAATGAATGGCATTTAACCCCTTCACGTACATATTATCCTTTAGGTTCAGGCGTTTCAAAAGAAGACATTTTTCGTGTGAGAAGTACTTACAAGTTCCTTACAATACCTGACGTGTTGGATCCTATGAAAATGGTTTCAGTAGATCCATTGCACAAGAAACAACCAATTATAAAACGGTTTTTGTGTCAGCGGTAACCAATAAAATTGCCCAGGGAAAGGTAATGTCCGCATTGGTGCTGCCTTCTGGACTTGTACAACACCGACCATGATTTCCTACTTCTGCAACACGTAAAACGTGAACGACTGTACTAGGGAAAATATGTTAAGGAGTTAAAGATAACCTGGAAGTAAAACATCATTACAATACTTCGATGACGAGTATAGGCTCAAGAGAGGCATCGGGCTACGGGTGTCTTGCATGTCCAAGGCCGCACTAAGGGCGGCGTTGGTGCATGCGTCGGATCTCTGGTCGCCTTTACGCGCAAGGCACTGAACTAACACGCAGTCTTGACTCGCCTTATAGGACTTTCAGCGTTGAGTCTATTGTTTTATTGTATAATAACAAAGATATGGTACATTTAGCTATGCTACGTTAAGTATAGTCCACCCAAGGTCACTTCCAATTGTTCTGCAACACTGCTGAAGATCTACTTTCAGGCTATTCCTCCGCCTCATGCAAACAAAGCTTAACTAAGTCTAGAAAATTACACCAAAGGCACAACGCACACCATTCATGCACACTCACTGGAATGACATTTTGCATGAGAATTATTTCTTCCTAGGCATTACCAACACACATATTCTCTCCCCGTCTTTATGGAAATAAATTATAAATTAAATATTGCAATTTATAGGTAAAATTAAAGTAAAAATTCAATTTAGCCAAGAATAAGGAACTTAAAATTGAACAGAGGTATGAGACGCTTGCGATGCACGGCATACAACCCACACGTCACACTCAGGGTGATTTTTCAAAAATTGCGAATAAACCGTGAATAGAGTATAAAATAAATTATAAACAAAACATCTTGGACCCCACTTAGCTGAAGGCCATCCGGGATTTGCCATTCTCATTCGTCACCCATTCTATTTGTGACCACCTGCTTCGCCGGGAATAGCTCTTCCTTCCTATTGTAGGTTCGTTCTCATCTCTGGGAGATAACATCAACGTCTAACGAATGTGTTAACCACTATGAGTGAGAGTTCTACCTCACCGTGCCAGGGTTTGTTTGGAAGACATTCCCCTGAAGGAAGACGGTGCATTGTCCTCCTACGGTCACAGGAATCCCCAGCATACAGAATTTAAGGCTGTTAATTCTAAAAATCGAATAACATATAACGTTAACCTCACAGTCGTCCCACCACACTTACCTCACCCGCTTCCTACCACCAAAACATAAAAAATTAAAAAAAATCACAAAAATGTCATAAAAATTAAAAAAAATTTAAAACTGTTTTAAAGAGGTACATGTGGAAGATCCGGGGTTCGATGTCAGGTGGCTCGACTAAGCTCCCGAAACGACCGGTTGTAGCTGGGTGGGATTTGGTGAAAGGGTGGGTGGTTGGTTAGGGTGGTGGTGTGAGTGTGAGGTTAACGTTATATGTTCCTAGATTGATAATAATTGCCAGAAAGTGTGGGGTGGCGATGTAGTGAGGGGATGGTGATGGTGAGTTGAGGAACGAAAGGGCGTCTAATGTTATATGTTACTCGATTTTTAAGATTTTTTTTATTTTAGATTTTGTGATTTCTCTTGTATATTTATGATAGGGCGGTGGGAAGTGGGTGAGGTGAGCTTGGTTAGGGTGTGGTGAGGGGGTAGGGGCCTACAAGTATTAAGCAAGGGCCCCCTCCCCCCCCCCAAATCTTTCAAATCGCTAGAAAATGGGCTTCCGGGGCTTGCAATCAACCACATTGAAGAGCAAGTTTATTTCACAAATTTTTGGAAAAAAGGAAATTTTAAGGGAAATTCTAGGAATTTTATGTAAAATAATTAATTTCTAAAATAATTTTTGGGGTAAAACAGAAAATGCTGAGTGAAAAACTGAAAATTACAAGATGGCGGCGGATCTGAAAATCCGCAGCCCTCAGTCCTTGTCCCCGGATCAGCCAAGTCTATCTACTTGCGTTTAGTTGAGAATATCAGAAATCAATGTGATTAAGCAGCAAATCGGTTAATGGTGTTTGGTATAAAGGTGGTCTTACACATCTAAAAACGCGGTCGGTTATATTATCCCACTTCCTTTTGTAAATGGCTGTTGGCACCCTGTTTGCATCAAACTTTGTAACACTACGTTCTATGGAATTTTTAAAGACAACCTGTGAATCAGCACGTCTAAATTAACAAAAGGAAACGTCGTCTTGTAGGTGAGCCGTTTGTGAGATAACTCACGTTGAACATTCAAAACAGAACGTGTGTTTCATACCAGGTAGGCAAACCACAATACAGAGCAAGGAAAATTAACCCGTTCGTTCATGCATTAATTTGTAAGCAGAAGTGTTGCAATCTTTTAATATTTTGATGTTCACTGAACTTGTGTCTAGTGCACTTTTTTCAACCAGTGAATAACGGGCTGTGCACTCAAAGACGTTACCATCGGCCATTTATAAACGAGATGATTGGCAAGATTGACAAATCAGATTACCTATCGCAAAGTCTCTCAAAGCATTGAGTACCGATTCCTAGCTGTATACAGTTCTGGACATAATTATCCTCCATGTGCAACACGTCGTGGGCGCGGTGATTGAACGTCTTAAAGGAGGATTTTCCGGTGGCACTCAGCTCCCTTAATAGTCACTTGACGATAAAAGGGGTACTTACATTTTAGTCTTATATATACGTCAAGAATACACATATGAAGTTATTCCTGACGTTTTAGAAACACTTTCCCTTGAGTAATTTAATTTTAGAGTGCCGACGAAAATATATCACATTGCAAATTTTTTCAAAGTTATCGTAATATTACGGCAAACACCAAATTACTCTGTTGGATTAAGGTATGGCTTTTTTTTAGAATCGTTTATCTATAGCCATGGGAATATAAAAAAAAATTACCTACACTTGCGTAATTTACATAACCGTGTACACTGGATCTAAATGGGTTGAACATGAAATTTTGGAAATTATGTCTATAGCGAACTTTATATTGCAGTACACACATGAAAACTAAACTACGAACTCATAATTGTGTCAAAATATCCATCCCACCAAAATTTGGCAGACTCTCTACTGTTATATAATTATGAGTTTGTCATTCAGATGTTATGTCTGTACTGCAGAGCAAGGCCAATAACTAGTTCGTTATAAACATACTTTCGGGAAATTCCTTATTTTAACAAATTAATTATAATTAAAAATAAATAATCCGTTATAACGTGATGAGTTTCATTTTTAACACTTCAAAAAAATTCCTCACTAAGTTTTTTTTGTGCGGCAAAGAAAACAATTTCTTTGAGACCGATTTCTAACGTCTTTCTTTTTTAATAATCCTAGTTGTTTTTCGTAGAACGTATTTTCTTTGCAATGTTACTCACATTATCACAAAGATGTCTGCTGAGCTGCTGTATAGAGAATGCAAAGTTATCATAGTCAATACTATATAAATAAAACAAAAGTTATGTGTGTAGCAAGTCTACTTTGCGGCAACAAATCATGTTCTGCGGTAAATAAATCGTTTTTAATTATATATTCGCAGGGCAAACAAAATTACCTACAGTGTGTATATTCCACCGCACACGGAGGTTAACGTCTAAGGCTAAAATGACATATATTTATTGACTATTATTCCAAATGAGAGCGCTTTCAATAGTCCTCACTTTACCGTGAATACACTGAGTGTAATTTTCTGGACTCGGTTAAGTTTTGTTTGCACGAGGCGGAGGAATATCCTGTAAGTAGAACTCAAGCATGACTTCGTAGAAGTGTGGATCGACTACGCAGTAAGCAGCCGGCGAAGGAGGTGCAAGTTGTGAGTCAGCCTGTAGGTAAGGGAAGAGGGTTGGCGCCTTGCCACGAGGGTGGGAGGGTTGGGGGGAGGGGGTGTGATCGTCAGCTTTATGTGTGAGCAAACAGCGTGTCGTGTGACAGTGTACACAGCGTGTGAGGGGGTGATGGTCCGCGACGACGCAGTGCCAGGGGGTGACTTCAAGCCACCCCTCGCACAGACACGCTGATGGCATGCAGATTGCACAAGCCCTGCCCAGACAGTCGCTAACCAATTCGATAGACGCCGCTCGTTGCGACGCTGATTAATGTATTTTCAAACGCAGGCAGGGAGGGTCGCAAGGTGTGATGTCGTAGCTTACGGCATCATTCCTATCACGTCATTANCCCCCCCCCTCACCCTAAGTCTGTTGCACTCGTAGAGTGAACAACCTGCTCCGTGTTCCGACATTGGACTGCAAATACGACTGTCATAAGCGACGTGGATAATATTTCAGGTTATAACACTGTACATGTAAACAAGTGTTTTGAGATGTTTGTATACATCCTCTAATCAGTCTTTAATGCAACTAAAATTGGCAAAACTATATTATTCATGTAAACGTGCTCGTCTTTCGAAAACTACGATACACACTGAAGAGCCAAAAAAACTGGTACACCTGCCTAATAACGTGTACCCCCCTCCCCCATCCCCACGAGCACGAAGAAGTGCCGCAAAGCGACGTGGCATGGACTCGACTAATGTCTGAAGGTATGCAGGAGGCAATTCACACCATGAATCCTGCAGGGCAGTCCACAAATCCAATCTGCGCCAATTTGAGAAAGGGTTGCACGTCTGTCACGTTTAATGATTCTCGTCAGTCGTCGTTTGCCCCGTTATTTCACGATCTTTTTTCGGCCGCAGCGATGTCGAAGATGTGACGTTTTACCTGATTCCCGATATTCACGGTACACTCGTGAAATGGTCGTACGCGAACATCCAAATGTTATTGCTACCTCGGAGATGCTATGTCCCATCTCTCGTGCGCCGACTATAACACCACGTTCAAAATCACTTAAATCTCGATAACCTGCCATTGTAGCAGCAGTAACCGATCTAGCTGCCGACCGCATCGTGTTACTCTGATTGGTTCCATACCTCTGTTATTTGCATACACACGCCTATACCAGTTTTTTTTTGGCTCTTCAGTGTATAAACAAACATGTTGATCATTGTTTACCATGTGACTTCGACAGTTGTGTTGGTGTATAGTAGGTCAGTGTTGGGGATATGATCTGCCTTATCTTTAGCTTAATGCTGCACTACATTCTGTTACCTAGTAGATAAGTACGCAGGGACGAAATTGCGTGTCTGTTCTTTTGATATTAGTGTACCCATTCTCTGATTGGCCACGCGAGGCTGTGAGAACGAACGTTGTGTCCTATTGGCTGTAGTCAATTCACGGGTACTTACAACATTCATGAAGCCCTACTAAAGTTCTTCTTCCGGGATATTCCTCTGCCTCATAGAAACAAATTTTTACCGGTTCTACATAATTCACCAAAGTGATAACGTACCACATTCGTGCGCACTCAGTGTTTTTTTTTTTATTTATTTATTTATTTATTATGGAAGAACCATTATAATTTATATTATATAAAATATTAGTGAAAGTTCAAATTAACAGTCAATAACGTTATTTTGAGTTAACAGGCGTATAAAACGCTTGCGATACATGGCGTACTTAGGAAATAACCAAACATGCTATACTTGGGGTGATTTTCAAATGTAAGATTCAAAAAAGTGTGAAGAATCCGCGAATAGGCTATACTGCATGCAGCGATATTTTCTCTATTGACATCGGCTGCCAGCTGGCGAGTAGATTGCCACGCTCTGTATGCTGAGCCAAAGAGTAGGTACGCATACAGAAATGAAACTGCCGCTGTCTGGAGAGAGTGGCTTGGAGTGGAGATACTTGTGTGCCTATTATCATCGAGGTCTTGAGAGCCGATGAGGTTGAAGTGAGGTGAGTATGGAGGAGAGCGGGAACGCAAGGGTGACGGGAAAGGAAGATCCCCGAGAAAACCCGCCGACCAGCGGTATCATCCGGCACGATTCTCACGTGCGAAAATCCGGGAGTGACCTCGCCGGGAATCGAACCCGGTTAGCCTAGGTGGGAGGTGAGCAGTCTAACCACTACACTACCGGGGCCCGTCGCTTGATCTGCAAACTGCAGCCTCACACCCCAGCAACATGTTGGAGCCGTGTCCACCAATCAGCGCCTAGTAACCCACTGGCAGCCCAGCCAATACGGTACCTTGCGCAGTATGCAGCAGTCAGTCTAGCCCAAGGCCCAGTCTAGCCCAGAGCCTTGACCAGTCAATTATAGAATGCGTACGCCCACATTAAAAGAACTGCCAGGCCATTTCATATCTGTGTACTTGTCTGCTGTGTCCCTTGGTGTTGTCAGAGAGGGCAGGACAAAACTACACTGAAGACCAAGGGACACTGTGATTATAACCGAGGGTATTAAGAATTCAAGGCCATCAGCCAAGCTGCGTGGCACGAGCCATGACCAGGCACCCGCTGCTGGTTTTTTGTAGAGGGGAGGTGGGTCACGCCCTACCTGCTTTAGAAAGTCCAGGACCAGGAGCCAAGCTGCATGGCACGAGCCATGACCAGGCACCCGCTGCTGGTTTTTTGTAGAGGGGAGGTGGGTCACGCCCTACCTGCTGTAGAACGTCCAGGACCAGGAGCCAAGCTGCGTGGCAGGAGCCGTGCCTGCTGCCTGGTGTTTCTTGTGGCGGAAATCAGAGAACAGAGGGCTGATTGTCTATTAGCGAGCCCTTCCTCCCTCAGAGCTAAGCTGATGACGAGCCAATTACGCGCCCTTCTCGAGTCTTGCAATTCCATTGCGTTTCTTCTGCCGCTTGCCCCTCGTACAACCGCCGCTGATTCTCGCCCACGCCTTCTGCATGCTTCTACTAACGACTCTTGGAATCTAGAAGCAAAATATTAACCTGTCCGGTCACACATCAACACTTCGAGTGCTTCCGACCTCGTATGAAAAAGACACGGCGAAAGAAAAGTGCAAAAGTCAGTGAAACATTCAGCTATTCATATGCACATGCAGGTATATGTCAACGATTCTAGTCTAGAATGTAGTAATCGATTATTTCACAGCGCGATTATTCCGCTTCTGTTGATTTGTAGAGACCGTACCATTTCATGTTTTAACTAGATACCTGAAAAATTCGCGAGTTCAACGACCTGTACGCTACACTCTACTGTTGTATGTAAAATCATGCAAATATCACTGTTCATTGGTTGCTTGTTGTATTAGCGGAATACTGTTATTCGATCTGCATTTTACTGTGCATTTATTATTGGCTCAGAGTTGTCCAGGAGGTGTAAACTAACGGGTGGACCAATAGCATTAGCAATACAAACGTACGAAGATTCCAACTCTAGCTTGTCCCGAAATGAAAACCCGAATTTTTCAGGTCTCTAGTTATGACCCTTTCAGAACCACTTTTATTTACGGTTTCAGGTGTTGTAAACAAAAAATTCATCACGCGTGTTGTAATTAAGTCGACATAAAACTTGTTTCAATGTCACAGCCAATGAGATGTAGGCGATATGTTTGGGTGCGGTAATGTGAACTAATTCTGACCTAGACCAGTTAGACGGCTTGCGAATACCACAGGTAATATCATTGGCCACAGATCTTCGCAGTGTGCAGTGATCGTCTACACGCACCTAATGTACACAGTTGTGTTCACTCTGGGTTTTAATGGATTAAGATTGAACGAACATAGACTCCACAGTCCTCTACAAACAGTCTCTAGTTCATTGGCTGTCACCGCAGGTATAACTTATTCTCCTGTTCCGCCTCCCGCCAAGGCTAACCGGGTTCGATTCCCGGTGAGTTCGCTCCCGGATTTACGCATGTGGGAATCGTGCTGGATGATGCCGCTGTTCGACAGTTTTTCTCAGGGATCTCCCGTTTCCCCCGCCCTTGCATTCCGCCGCTGCTCCATACTCACCTCTCTTCACCCTCATCGGCTCTCAAGACCTCGCTGTTAAGAGCCGCCCAAATCTCTTTACTCTTCACTCACTCGTTTATAATTTGTAACACCAGAAATTAAAAATTAATTTGAGAATGAAATTTGTTAAGTTCTCTGGTCGAGCGCACTTCTCAGTGTCTTCTCGTGCACATTAACTTTTAATTTCAGTCGCATAATAAGAGACATGTGTTACAATCCATTCGTGGTACCTCCATACTTTGTTAATAGATCTCTTGAAAAATCTCTCCATGTATGACTAGTTTGAGTGTTTCATAAATATGTCGTGCATCACAAAGGGAAGATCAATGGGCACCGAGTCTCTCGAAGTACAGCTCCAGCCAAATATAACCTTCCTGTGCAACGTGCTGACGACCGTTCACAATGCGCTTGAAAGCCACTTATACCGCGAACTCCAGCCGGCACACGTCAGCAAAATGGCGTCCCCTGCCGGCAAGCAGTTGGAACGCCGTCCTCCAATCAGCGCCTGGTAATTTACTCGCCCAGCCAACAGGGAATCTTCCACAGCACGCAGCAGCCAATCAGACATAAGTCCCGTTTCCAGAGACTCGCGCAACCTATCGTGTATTTTCTTACGTACAGCAGTAGTTAATTTCCCCAATTGACGAATCTATTCTGCGAAATAACGTGCATACGCTTATTACCGCCGTGCCAACGCCAGCGATGAATGTTTTGCCGATTAGTAAGCAGTATTTAAATCAACCTCTGAAATAAAAATATCCCTGTCTGTAGCTGCATTTAATTCACTAACGGTAATTTACAGAATAGCCCATTCACGGTTACTTCCAACTTTTCTGAAGCCTTCCTAAAGTTCTACTTGCAGGATTTTCCTTCACCCCGTGCTAACAAAGTATAGAAAATTACACGTGAGGGCCAGCACACCGCATTCGTGCGCACTCAGCGTATTAATATTTTCCATAAGAACTCTTTGTTACTAGACATTTTCTCCCTTATTTTATTCATATTAGATGTAAGTGATAAATAATAATTTATATATTAAATGTAAGTAAAATTTCAATTTAATAAAAATTAGCATATTGTTATGTCAACACAAGTATAATACGCTTGTGATACATTACTAGGGCCAGTGACTTTTCGTGTAAAAATCGGAGCACACAGTATACTTCAATACTATATACACACCTCAGCTGTTGTTATACCTCCATTGGCTGCTGGTGCCGTGTCCGTCTTTGACCAAGCCACTCAGGACTAAGTAAACCCGATACTGAACCTTCGTGATTCGTGCGCAAACTNCACCTCAGCTGTTGTTATACCTCCATTGGCTGCTGGTGCCGTGTCCGTCTTTGACCAAGCCTCTCAGGACTAAGTAAACCCGATACTGAACCTTCGTGATTCGTGCGCAAACTGTTAACACGGGCCAGAACATTTTTTAGTCAATCAAAGAAGCTGGACGACCCTACAGTGCTTTGGACTGTATCTTGTCTCGAAATCATTTCGCGAAATATCACTGCCCCTATACATAACGTATTTAGGTAACAATCAAACACGTCACGGGGTGATTTTTCAAAAGTTTGATTCAAAAAGTGTGAAGAAACCGCGAATAGACTCCACGTCCACATCAAAGGAACTGCCACGTCTGTGTGCAGTCGTCTGCTCCGTGCTTAGTGCACGACCTTGGGGTGACGCAAACCCCTCGCATTGACTCTGATACGCCCCCTGACCCTGCGCTTGGGCAGACGTTGAGTGCGAACGTGTAGTTCCGCGTGGTCGCGCAGAGGCGAGCGGAATCTCAAAAAGCGTCACGTATCACACGAGAATGGCGCAATAAGGACGGGGAAGGAGGGGAGGGGGCCTGTTCGGCATGCGGATCTCGTGGTCTGTGATTGGTCGTGTGGCAGTCAGACAGGCGGCTCACGTGGTGCGGGTATTGTAACCATCCAGACGAGAGCACTTGTTCCGCGGCTAGGCCTCAGAGTGAGTGAGTGAAGAGACCTGGGCGGCTCTTGACAGCAGATGACAGCGATTGAGGTGAGTATGTAGCAGCGCCGGAATGCAAGGGTGACGGGAAAGGAAGATCCCCGAGAAAACCCGCCGACCAGCGGTATCATCCGGCACGATTCTCACGTGCGAAAATCCGGGAGTGACCTCGCCGGGAATCGAACCCGGTTNTTCCCACTTGCGAAAATCCGAGTGACCCGGCCTCGTTTGTACCTCGCTGGCTACTGCATTCCACGGTGGTTACCTATTGGCTGGGCTGCCGGCTGGCGGGTAGTCTGCCAACCGCTGATTGGCGTACGGCGTCACATGTTGCTGGCGTGTGCGGCTGTAGTTCGCCGCGAGTCGCTGTTGCGCCTCTGTATATTTAACTTCTCTGTGGTAGCGCACGGGCTAAAGTACTCACCACGAAGGCACCGGGGAGTGAACCAATGAAAGCCCCTGGGTGTACGCCCAACTTGGTAATGCAGTCAAATGAACTCGCGAGATTAGTAGGCCTCCAGTCGTGTCCACAGCAACGTTATGAGGCGGAACAATACAAAGTAGCCAGGAAAGTAGATCATGTCCGGCGCTGTAAGCATTGGTAATAAAATTTAATATGTAACAACAGTCTATACCACTGGAGACTTACACTGAGGAACGCTATAAAATCGCCATCACCATATATTCGATATCACTCTATGTCACTTTGTTGTAAAATTATCTAGTTTTCACTCGGCTAAGTCCGCTGCACACCAATCACGAACGTTCTGCTCTATAATGTCAGAATCCTCATTGGGCCAACGAAAGGGGACAGTGGCTTTATACGTACACGAGAGCCGCTAACTAAACAAATCTGTTGGACATGTGTAGAGCAGGGTGAATCCTAGCAAACATCGACTTTTACCGCTATAAACCGTCATCTTTACTTATACATGTCCTGATAGCGAGGGGGGACTGTACATTTGCAAGTACAGCACACACAATGAGACTTACCACTTCGCAACACACACAACATACTTTTTTTTCTGTAAGTGAAGGTGTCAACTCTTTCAGTAACGGATCAATGTACTATTTTAATCGTCGCAAAGAAACGTTTATTTTGTGCGGAACTGTACAAGTATCACTATAATTCTCCGCCGTACGTTGGGACTAATATCTTTATTTGTGTTGGAAGATATTGGAAGCAGGTATTTATGACACTGCGGAATATAATCTCAGTAACGAATGATGTCTTCTACTATGTATGAAACTTCCCTTTTGAACGCTGTCTCTTCCTGCGTACAGCGGACACCGTTAAATGCCTTCCATACACAACGTCCGATACATACACCACCATGCCTGGGAGGGTTAAAGGATGTACTATATAGTTTTCACAGTTTTCCATTGAGATCGGATGATGGTGAAGTGAGGTGAATATGAAACAGCGACGGAATGCGAGGGAAACGGGAGGACCCGAAAACACCCGCCGACTGACGGCATCGTCCGGCACGGTTCCCGCCGGGAATCGAACCCGGTTAATCTAGGCGGGAGGCTAGTAGTCTGACCACTAGATCACCGTGGCCTCGTGGGCTACTGGAGATTTGTACTGGCTCTGAGGGCGAAAAGGGACTATGTAGTTGTAAGTACAAACCTAATTGTTTACATTACGCACGTGTAGATACTTTTTGGTCTGTACTGAACACTGCGAAGCTCAATGACTAGGGGCAGTGATATTTCGCGAAAAGATTTCGAGACAAGATACAGTCCAAAGCACTGTAGAGTTGTCCAGCTTCTTTGATTGGCTGAAATATGTTCTGGCCCGTGTTAACCGTTTGCGCACGAATCACGAAGGTTCAGTGTCGGAGTTACTTAGTCCTGAGTGGCTTGGTCAAAGATTGAAACGGCACCAGCAGCCGATGGAGGTACAACAACAGCTGAGGTGTGCATATAGTATTGAAGTATACTGTGCGCTCCGATTTTTACGCGAATAGTCACTGGCCCTATCAATGACCAATGATATGGCCTGCGGGTAAATGATTCGCAAACCGTCTTACTGGTCTAGGTCATAATTGGTTCATAAAACTGTAGTCGAACATATAGCCCACGGCTCATCAGCTGCGACAACGAGTCTTGTGTCGACTTAAGTACAGTACAGCACGCATCATAAAATTGTTTGCCACACCGGGAACCACAGATTAAAGTGGGTCTGCAAGGGTTATCAAATGACGTGGTTTCGAAAGCTGCATTAGCAGTTGGCGAGCCGAAACGAACCCACCTCCCACGTTCGGCCTCCACGTTCCAAATCAGGAAGCCGTTCATGTCGCGACCTCGCGCGCGCAAAAAAAAAGGATATTATAAACTAACCTGATATTCAGTCGAATCACCGGGGCAGAAAAAAAAAGTGTTTGAATTAGCCGGGCAGTGGAACAAGTGAAGAGCGCTCGGGCGACGAGAGCGCGCGTGTAATTGGCGCAGCCGCCTGGGCGCGCGCTTTTTTTAATTCCCCATCTGGGGCCGGAATCCAGGTGCCGGGTGAGATGTGGATGGGGGCAGCGGCCCGGGATATAATCGAACCCGCGGCCGGCGCTGACCGGCGCTATGCGACGCCTCGCCAATCACGATCAACGCCGGCCTAAATTAAAAACAAAAAAAAGGAACGAAAACACCAGCAAGGGGGTGAGCGAAAAAAGAAAAAAACAGTCACCCCCGGGGACCCAGGCGAGCCGGCAAATGAAAAATATCCTGTTGTCTGGACGGGGCGTGCGAGGCGCTCATTAGCGAATATACGCGACAGCGTCCGGAGTCGGTGATAGGTTTTGCTGCGCGCCGGCATTCAAATTCCATTAGGCGGTGTTTCCAAACCCACCTCCTGCAGCAGGGGTGGCGGGGGGTGCAACTCGATTGGCGGAGGGCACAGCCCCGCTAATGATGATCGCCCACCCCCGGGCCGGGCACAATCACGCCGCTCGAAATGCATTTTTACCGCCCCCGGCTGCCTGCCGGCTACAGTGTTTTTTTTTCTCTCTGCCCCCCGGGTCAAGGGTGAGCGGGGGAGGGGGTGGGATAATGCTTTTATTTTTCCTTTAGCGACGTGATTACCGACATGGCAGAGAACACAGGCCAGTTCGTAGCTTTCTGGTCGCGTGTTCTCTCCCCCCCCCCNCCGCCTGGTAGCCGGTAGGCGGTAGGTGTGTTGAGTATCCCAAGCAAAGTGCTCTCAGGCACGCACACCGAGTAGATGAGTGAAGCAGAGAGACTTGTGCGGCTCTTAACAACGGAGTCTTGAGACCCGATCAGGTTAAACGAATTGGAAATGGAACAACGCCGGAATGCAAGGGCGCGGGAAAAGGGAGATCCCCGAGAAAACCCACCGACCAGCGCAATTCCCACCTGCGAAAATCTGGGAGTGACCCCGCCGGGAATCGAACCCGGTTCGCCTTGGTGGGAGGCGAGCGATCTAACCGCTGCGTCACCGCGGCCCCACAGATTATATGAGCACACGTAGACGGAATGGCGTGGCGGGTCCTTTCATGTGGGTGTACCCAGTCTATGATTGGTTGCACGAGGCTCTGGGGACGGACCTTGAATCTGATTGGCTACTGCGTGTTGCGGAAGGTTACTTATTGGCTGGGCTGTCAGTTGGCAAGTGAGCTACGTGACTCTGATTGGCGAACGGCAGTCCGACATGTTGCTGGCCAATGACGCCATTTTGTTGGAGTGTGTGGCCGGAGTTCGTGGAACAAGCGGCTATTTCACCTCTGTATTCTTATCTACTCTGTGCTTTCGCCATGTCTTCTGTGCGCTTGTCCGCTGAAAACTCATTAAGTGTATCGATAAATGGTTGTTAGTGGCCCGCTGTGTTCAGGAGAGTGGACATATTTACGTCCACTTGTAACAACATTGAACAGAATAACAGTGTTTGACAGTTTATCAAGCTCATTCGCGTATTTTATTGTCGAACTGTGTTTTCCAGCCGTGTAAAATTTCTGAGTGGCAAATTTCTCTGTTAAGCTATTTGCTTAATATACTTCGTAATTAAATTGTCTCTGTGGACGTAGACTTTAAGGAGTAGGGAACATATACACGTAATTGATTGCCGGTACGACATATGGGCACCAAGTTCAAAGTGTTAACCCACGTTGGTAATGCGTTAGCCAATTACTAGAGAACTGGAAAAATAGTGGGTTAATACGGGAACAAGCCCGACTCTGCACACTTGTATGTTTTTGTTAAAATTTTCTTTTGGTCCACGACTTATTTGTAGAGGCATGTGAAATTCGCATTATTATCCGTCATTACGGTAGACTTCACCGTACTATAGATAGGGCTAGACTGTAACGTTCTATGGTATACGTGCAGTTTTCCTTTGGTTATTGACCGCGTGTCTCTGTCGAGAGACAGTTCCTTACCTCACTGGGCCAATCAGAGTTAGGTAACTCAGACACTGAGTGTCCGTGATTCGCGGGCAGAAACCTGCGATGCGTGGCAGTTCAAATCATCCAATCACGAAGGTGGATCTGAGCTACAGTGTTTTGGAGTGCGAGTAGTTCTGGAATCTTATCGCNCCGTGATTCGCGGGCAGAAACCTGCGATGCGTGGCAGTTCAAATCATCCAATCACGAAGGTGGATCTGAGCTACAGTGTTTTGGAGTGCGAGTAGTTCTGGAATCTTATCGCGAAAAACAGGTGGCGCTATCTATAGATATTTAAGGCAAAGTAATTTATTCATTGGCTCGTGCAAGAGAGAGAGAGGATCCAGTTTCAGTTCTGACTTGGTTGAAAGTGGTTGGGCAGTCTTGTCGTTAGTCGTTTCCTGTTGGTCCAAAGCCCTACAGGATGTTAAAAAGTAACATAGTTCAATGACATAATCAATGCAAGTGCACACGAATTTTAAGTATGTTCTGTCCTCAGGTAGCGCAAAATCTGCAGGTCTCTTATTTGACTGCTTGTGCAAGACCCTAGTAGAATAATAAAGAGGCAACTAAACACAAGCCTCTTCGTGGCCTCACGCTCCAACAGAACAGAGCCAATGAGCAGCTGCTACCCTCTACGCCTGGATCAGCGATATCAATCAGCGAAATAACATTCACTAAAAGTCAGTTGATAAGCTACTGCCGACTGGCGAATCAAGCAAATGAACCAGGGACAAGAGACTTACGGCAGTGGAATTCTCGACATTCCGTGGNTACTGCCGACTGGCGAATCAAGCAAATGAACCAGGGACAAGAGACTTACGGCAGTGGAATTCTCGACATTCCGTGGGAAAGCAAATAAATCAGTGAAATTTAGCCATCACATTAATTAGTTATCTGGCACTGATTATCAGTGGCTCAATTGTCACTGGTTTTCACTGATTTGGTTTTTGGTATCACTGTTTCAGGTTTAGAGTGTATAAGATTGAGTATTGAAAATTAAAATTAAGATGTTCCCTACGCCTTGACTAGCTTGGCTTTTAAATATTGACTCCAAAAATGAATTTATGGAGGAAAATACTTAAATTCAAAATGGCATGGACACTTCCCTCTTAAAGGATCTGCCATGCATTGTAAAAATGTGTTCATACATACCGTGTGATTTGACGAGCTGGTTTTGCGGCCAAGCCTGCCCTGAAAAAAAATCATTAGAGAAGTGGCAACAGAACTGTTCTGTAAACGCACTTCAGGGTGGCAGNCTTCCCTGTTAAAGGATCTGCCATGCATTGTAAAAATGTGTTCATACATACCGTGTGATTTGACGAGCTGGTTTTGCGGCCAAGCCTGCCCTGAAAAAAAATCATTAGAGAAGTGGCAACAGAACTGTTCTGTAAACGCACTTCAGGGTGGCAGAATTCAAACTTATATACCAACAATAGAATGTTCCATTAATTTCTGACAGTTATGTTTGTGGCGGTAACAACACATATATTGCTGAAGTTGTTCTGTTGAAGGAACTATCTGTCTTGTAGGAGGAACAGAATTCTCTNGTTCATACATACCGTGTGATTTGACGAGCTGGTTTTGCGGCCAAGCCTGCCCTGAAAAAAAATCATTAGAGAAGTGACAACAGAACTGTTCTGTAAACGCACTTCAGGGTGGCAGCATTCAAACTTATATACCAACAATAGAATGTTCCATTAATTTCTGACAGTTATGTTTGTGACGGTAACAACACATATATTGCTGAAGTTGTTCTGTTGAAGGAACTATCTGTCTTGTAGGAGGAACAGAATTCTCTNACGGTAACAACACATATATTGCTGAAGTTGTTCTGTTGAAGGAACTATCTGTCTTGTAGGAGGAACAGAATTCTCTGCTGTAGGAACCATGTTCGTAGTAGAAGAAGCCAACAAAGAGCAGTTCTGTTGCGGTTACTATCCACGATATTGATGCTTTAAGACCCACTTTAATTAACGGTTGCAGGTGTCGCAAACAAAAAATCCTATGATACGTGCTTTACTTAAGTCGACACAACTCTGCTTCGTTGTCACAGCTAATGAGCTGCAGGCTATACGTTCGGCAACAGTAACATGGACCGATGATGACATAGACCGGTAAGACGGTTTTCAAATCATTAACCCACGTGTGATATCATTGGTCGTTGAGATTCGCAGTGTACAATGCTTACCGAAAATTACCTGCACGTGCGTAATGTACACAATTGTATACACTGGGTCAGAATGAGTTAATATCTAAATTGCACCTAGAACGGAACTGCTTGCCGTCGCTATACGGGGTGATTCTAAAACCATGGCACAAACATTGAGGGGTGGTAGAGCTCACAAAAACAAACAATTATTGTATAGGAATATACAGGCGAAAGTGACGCGTTGAGGCACAAACACAAAAACATAATACATTAACGGAAACATAAAATGTTCATTAGCAGCATACTTAACGAGTGATTCCGTACAGAAAATTTTAAGACAGTTGCTGGAAATGCATCCACCAACAGTCACGCATGCTTGGCGACGAGATGTGTACGTAGATTACACATGCGTTTCATGTGTTACTGTTGTGTTTGTGCCTCAACGCGTCACTTCCGCCTGAATATTCCTATACAATAATAGTTTGTTTTAGTGAGCTCTACCACCCCTCAATGTTCGTCCCGTGGTTTTAGAATCAGCCTGTATAGAGAGTGCATGTGGTTCACAGGCACAGGAATGTTGTTCCCACAGCCGCATTGTCGTGGTGTCGCAGGTACTACTACGACAAGAACATCATGACGAAGGTGCACGGCAAGAGGTACGCCTACAAGTTCGACTTCCAAGGCCTGGCAGCAGCGACTCAGCCGGCTACCGCTGATCCGGCCGCCTACAAGTACCAGTCCGACCTCTTCATGTCCAGCTACCACCACTCCGCCAAGCTCAACTTCATGAGCCCGCACGCCGGCATTCCTTCCTCCTCAGGTCAGCTGCTTCTCGCTCTACCCACCTCCGCCCTCGACTGAGCACTTTTGAAAGTCCTCCCTAGGCTATATCGAGGATTAACATTGCCACAGATAGCTTTACTTTATTCATGTGTAGAGACACCGGTATTTCGCTGAAATATTCCCGAAAAGGATAGATTTCGATACCCTACGGACGTATAGTGAGTTTTCTTTTGCTTATTGGAGGCGTGTCTTTGTGAGAAGACATTTACCTACTTGACTGGCCAATCAGAATNTAGTGAGTTTTCTTTTGCTTATTGGAGGCGTGTCTTTGTGAGAAGACATTTACCTACTTGACTGGCCAATCAGAATTAGATAACTCCAATACTATACGTGTATGATTTGCACGCAAACACTTAAGACGCGTAACACGGAAACCATCGAATAACGAAAGTGGATCTCAGCTAAAGTGTTATGAAATACAACTGTTCGTGAAATCTTTTCGCAAAAATCGGGTGTCCCAATTCATGCGTCACAGAAGTGGAAACCAAAGAGTTTTTGGGANTTCGTGAAATCTTTTCGCAAAAATCGGGTGTCCCAATTCATGCGTCACAGAAGTGGAAACCAAAGAGTTTTTGGGAAAGTAAATCTATTAATGATATGCAAGTTCGTTCTCTAATGTGTATAAACAAAGTAAAAGCCTAGGCTTCAGTAGCCATAAATACAAATACTGTATTCCACTCTCGATAAAACGTTATATCTTTATTTTCATTAAGTGGCTACCAACTTAACTGTGGCCCTGCGTGCCAGGAGTGTACTGTAGTATAAGTCAAGTTATGGGCAGTGATATTTTTCACAGGTTGATTTCAAAAGTGCTCACTTCCATTAAAAGCCTTCAGCTGTCGCCATTGTCTTGGAGTTCTGCTTAAAGGCATTGGATACAAAAACATTAATAGTTTTATATTTGTGCTAAAAATTGTTCAACTTGTACATATTTTATGTGATGACATTTTCCTCGAATAATAAAATTTTACACTTAATGTTTTTTTGTATAATTTGATGTCAAATAAAAAATTGTCCTGTTATGCTGCAGCGATAATAGCATGTACTCAATAAGCTGTACAAATGAAGATATTTACAAAGTAAACTAATGCCGTGGGCTACCGCTTTACATATTTGTAATCACCAAATAACAGTTCATATATTTTTAAAAAAATTGTTGGAAATGTGCAAAAATAAATTTATTCAACACACACACACACACACACATATATATATGTGTGTGTGTGTGTGTGTGTATATATATATATATATATATATAATTCACAGTATCCGTATAACCCCTTTTCTCGAAAAAAAAAAACAAGATATCGAGGCTTCATGAAAAAAATTGTGATAACTATACCCTAAATGAATTATCGATTGATAGTACTTACATTCCCCCGAACATACCCTAGGTATGGGACGGGGGGGTGTGCGTTTTGAAATAGCAAATGGGAACAGGGGTCAAATAGGATATCGTTGGATAGATCGTCTAAAAGGAAGCAACATTTACAAAGACAGTTTTTTTCTGACGTGCATAGTATATGTACACTAAAATAAATCATCTAAGCATATGGTTTGGACGTGCGTAGTTAACGCACAATGAAAATGACCGAAAACTATTGCTATTCGTACTACAATCAAAAGGAAATCAACTAAACATGTCGATTGTTCTAGGGTGCATAACAAGTTTACGTACAATCCAAAGGACGTCGGGTGTACTGTAAATACCGGTATGGTGTGAGAGAACCACTGTGAAATGGGAACTGGGAACACTCATTCGCACACAGCACTCTTCATAAGTTTCTGAAATGTCGACCATCCTGTATCAGGCACGACTCAGCTCTCCTTCTTACGTTCGCGGTTACTCACTCGGTGGACCTCAGCAGAGCTGAAATATCCACATGCTGCCCTGATTCTGTCCTTCATGTCTTCCCTCGTTGGACGCACGTCGTAGACGATGCCTTTAATTCTCCTCCACAAAAATAAGTCATTTAGGGACAAATCTGGGGAACGTGGTGGCCAAGCTACAGGACCAATTCGGCCAATCCGCTATCTGATGAATAACATGTCAGCAACTAGCCGAGCTATGCGTGAAAAGTGAGCAGGACAGCCATCCTGTTGACGCCACAGTGTTAATCGCAGAGTGAGGGGGACATCTTTTATTAGCTAATACAAAATATTCTCTAGGAAGTCTGCATAAGCTGCACCATCCGATTGCTCTTCAAAAACATGTGGTCCTATGACACTATGTCCGTTATCCACTTGACGGAGCCAATGTGGGTTGACTGCAGACCAGTAATGGGCATTATGTATGTTAACGTCACCATTACTCTTGAATGTGGCCTCATCAGTCCACACAATGCTACGATGGAAAGCACTTTACTTACTAAGGTACCAGTTGCAGAAATCAATGCGCTTAGGAAAGTCATTATTCCCAAGTTCTTGGTGCAGTTGCACATGGTACGTGTGTAAACGATTATCAGCGAGGTTTCTCCACACTGTACTTTAAAGCTCTGCAGTTCCGACGACATTCTCCTAGTATCATCAGCATGCCAAATGCTTCTTCATTTGTAAACGGCATTTCATTCCGAAAGAAACACCATAGACAGACAATGTCTGACACTGAAACGGCACACGATTAATGGTTGCAATGTAAAACTAATGACTGTCTGAATGAACGACCTTTTGACTGTCAGTTAACCTGCATGCAAAGCCTGCAGTTCCTGTAAGTAGTAGATGGCTTATCTGCTTACTGCGTAGTGCTGCATTATTCTCCACTTTTGCTCGGAAACAGTCTAATGCCTACTGCACGAGTCTATGCAGTAAGGCACACAGGNTGCTGCATTATTCTCCACTTTTGCTCGGAAACAGTCTAATGCCTACTGCACGAGTCTATGCAGTAAGGCACACAGGCCACTGCTAGTTTCAAAGCAAGTCTCACACTCCAACCAGAAATACAGCAATGGCACACATTGCGTATCTAACGAGCNACTGCGTAGTGCTGCATTATTCTCCACTTTTGCTCGGAAACAGTCTAATGCCTACTGCACGAGTCTATGCAGTAAGGCACACAGGTCACTGCTAGTATCAAAGCAAGTCTCACACTCCAACCAGAAATACAGCAATGGCACACATTGCGTATCTGATGTGCATAGTTTACGCACAACCAATGATAAGTGGATAAACTTAACTGTTATTATACTGTTTACGAACAAGAGCGGAGAATAAGGCAGCAATAAGCAGTAAGCATGTAAGCCATCTACCACTTACAGGAACTGCGGGTTTTGCATGAAGTTAACTGGCAATCGAAGGTTCGTTCATTCGACAGTCATTCGTTTTACATTCCATAAGAGAGAGAATCAGAGCAGTATGTGGATCTCTCATCAGTGCTGAGGTCCGCCGAGCATCCGCGAATGTAAGACGGAGAGCATAGTCGTGTCTGATACAGGGTGGTCGATATTTAGAACACTTATGAAGAGTGCTGTGTGCGAATAAGTGTTCCCAGTTCACGTTATTTCTCTCACACTATACCGGTATTTACAGTACACCCGATGTCCTTTTGGTTGTGCCGGCGAACCGCAATGGCGATATGAGGCGGGGCCCCGTCCTGCTGAAACCACATCGGCTCTCACGAGTATCTAAAGGAACTTCCTCCAAGTATTCCGGTAACAGGTCCTGCAGGAACTGTAGATACGTAACACCTACGAGACTGCGACCGTGCGGTACTGAGCGGTGTTATCAGGCACGCAGACCTGCGGCACAGGCTGGTTACAATGCCACGTACACGAGGTTGCATACCCGCCCCTGCACATTGCCACTGCCATTAGCAGGTTAACTATGGACGTTAGGCTGTTGGTTCCTTGATGAAATATGCTCCAGTTGTACTTATCTACCCCACTCTCTTGTTTATCGTCATTTGTCCGTGAAGATCCGGTATATATGGCTTGTTATTTGGTAATTATGTTAGGTTTTTCGCGGTAGCCGATAGCATTTTTTACATTGTAAATTTATACATCTATACAACTACAGCAAAACATAAAAATTTGCTTTTGGCATTAAATAATTCAAAAAATATAAAGTATGAATTTTTTTTATTAGAGGAAAATGTTATAACATACAATGCATACAAGTTGAACAACATTTGGTACAAAAAAAATTGTATCCAACAGCCTTAACCCTTCCAGTCACAGTGTCCTGTATATGGGAAGTTGCATATGAAGTAGCTTAAATGGTCTGCACTGTACACAGTGTAACATACTGTCCAATGAGAAAGGTTCCCTGCGTGTGGGGAAACATCATTCGCTGTTGAAACTGTATCCCGTAGCCGTGTAAACCGCTGCTGCCAGTGAGATAAAGCACGAACAGATTGTTATTGGTTCCGATGTATGACAAATGTCGCGTCGATATCAGTACAGTTCCGAACGAAAAATGTTCGTTGCAACGCATAAGATTATATATTTATCTGTGACTGAAAGGGTTTATATGCCACGATGGAAGATTCCTTGGACTGTTACATGCAAGACTGCATGGCCACTTATATGTATGGACTCTGAGACTGCCCTACCTTCCTTGACATATCTGTGTTCATATTAGCTATTTTAATATGCATTTTATCAAGATCGGTTAGCAAATTTTGGTACATTCTAAATCTGAAACAGTGAGAATTGAGCCATATCAGTGAAAACCAGTGAAAATTGAGCGACTGATAATCTGCCTGATAACTGATTAATATGATGGCTGGATTTCATTGATTTATTTGTGATTCCCACTGAATGTCGAGAATTCGACTGCCGTAAGTCACTTGTTGCCAGTTCATTTCCTTGATCTCAGTCGGCTGTAGCTTATCAACTGACTTTCAGTGAATGTTATTTCACTGATTGATATAACTGATTCGGATTTAGAGTGTAGATGTCGCCATTTACATACTGCCTGCCTCACCGTGTCCCATAGTTTTTAATCAATTTAAAAAAATGTTTAAATTTCGTATTTTTTAAGTGTTCAAGTTGGATTGGGTCTTATTAGATGAATATGACTGCTCAAAGTGTAAAATTGTATTTTGTAAAAGAGAATATTATTGACGGGTGCTGCAAGTCTTGTGGCAATTTGGTTGAGTTTAAAAATATCAAATGCGTCAAAATGAATTCTTTCTTTGTACTCTACTCGAACTGCTTGGTACCTCACACACTCCGTGGTATAGTTTGGTTTCTTCTGGAACAAGGATACAGAGTTGAATAAGGAGGGCTCTTTCAGCCATGTATTCCTGCTCTTTCATTCGAGGCGGACATCGGCCATTTTGGATGTTATTTCAAAGTTTATAACCTTGACCATTTTGACCTTGGACCAAAAAATTTTAAAAAAGTAAAACTCAAAACATTCAAGAATTGCTTTTTAAATCACGAGAAAAGTATTTTCATTGTAATTTCAGGCNCTCGAACTGCTTGGTACCTCACACACTCCGTGGTATAGTTTGGTTTCTTCTGGAACAAGGATACAGAGTTGAATAATGAGGTCTCTTTCAGCCATGTGTTCCTGCTCTTTCATTCGAGGTGGACATCGGCCATTTTTGGATGTTATTTAGATGTTTATAACCTTGACCATTTTGACCTTGGACCAGAAAATTTGAAAAAAGTAAAACTCAAAACATTCAAGAATTGCTTTTTAAATCACGAGAAAAGTATTTTCATTGTAATTTCAGGCNGAAAAAAGTAAAACTCAAAACATTCAAGAATTGCTTTTTAAATCACGAGAAAAGTATTTTCATTGTAATTTCAGGCTTTTTTTTTTAACTCTTAACATCTAGTACTTTCTACCTTGAGTAAGACTATTTGTAATATTAGTTACCCTTAGTTTCACAACCATTGGAGACAGAACTACAAATTACAATGTTCTGCAACAGCATTTTTTTCATGTTCAGTCTTGTTTTTCCACGACAGACATCTGCATCGCAATGGTGAATGTGCAAAAATCTCCAACTAGTCAGCATTTTTATACTTTGAATTTCCGAATTGGCATCGTGGGTGGTACTTGCAACCCTGAACAACCTTGAAACTTAAAAATAATAATGATTGAAACCAATGCAGGCCCACCAGTGTACGCAGTTGTGAACATGATGCACAGTAAGGTTGTCTTGGCCAGTGCTGTACACTGCGAGGCTCAGTTACCTGTGATCTTTCTTGTGAACAACATTATTTGTTATTATAGACCCTAAGGACATTAACCCTTTGAAGACGGCACAAATGTGCTGACACCGAGACAAGGTTGTAGTGAGCTGCCTATATTCTCCAATACAGCAATACCAATCGTGTTGGTCTCTGTATTTCCTCTTACCGCCTTCATATTGGTCCTGGCTACACCGGACACGTTTACTGTACTCTGCAACGTTTATCATTGGCTGGCCGTCGGCCAATGAAGTCGCGCCTTGTCTGTGTACCAATCGAAGTGTCGCGATAGATGTAACACCTTTTACAATTCACCGTGATAGTTGGAGAAATGATTAAAAGGAACAGTTTTTATCTTACGAACTGAATTGTCGACTACTTGCAGTTTATTACTTAGAATCCGGTAAAGTCCAGCGAAACAGTAAAACTATAAAAGAATGTGTTTTGTATGCCATAGTTGACTACCATTTAGAAACTAATGAATATAGTAGTATCATAAAATTCATAAGGTTCATAAAACTGCAAGCTCCAAAGAGTCTTATGTAATGCATTTTNATGAATATAGTAGTATCATAAAATTCATAAGGTTCATAAAACTGCAAGCTCCAAAGAGTCTTATGTAATGCATTTTTTCCTGAGCCCTGTTATAAGCATGGTTTTTTTCCTCAACTAATGAAGATGGAGCTACCAAACTTGGAATGCAGGAAATGCTCCCCGCCAAGAACAGGACAGTGTAATCCATTATGCCTTCAGTTATTAAACTCTTTCAGACCAACATTAGTTTAAGATCTCAGGTGTTGCTGTATTTGAGTTGACACAGCACTTGTTTCCTTACCAAACACACTCAGCCGTTTGCCAAGTATTTGTTTTTGGCTTTAGCACGAAACTGTGTGCACGTGGTCTCACTTGGTTCTACATTTACGAAGTATTTGTGTTTGGCTTTAGCACGAAACTGTGTGCACGTGGTCTCACTTGGTTCTACATTTACGAAGTATTTGTGTTTGGCTTTAGCACGAAACTGTGTGCACGTGGTCTCACTTGGTTCTACATTTACGAAGTATTTGTGTTTGGCTTTAGCACGAAACTGTGTGCACGTGGTCTCACTTGGTTCTACATTTACGAAGTATTTGTGTTTGGCTTTAGCACGAAACTGTGTGCACGTGGTCTCACTTGGTTCTACATTTACGAAGTATTTGTGTTTGGCTTTAGCACGAAACTGTGTGCACGTGGTCTCACTTGGTTCTACATTTACGAAGTATTTGTGTTTGGCTTTAGCACGAAACTGTGTGCACGTGGTCTCACTTGGTTCTACATTTACGAAGTATTTGTGTTTGGCTTTAGCACGAAACTGTGTGCACGTGGTCTCAGTTGGTTCTACATTTACGATTTCCACGTTTTCATCTCAAATGTGACATATATTTGAATTTTCAAAGTTTTATCCGTCCTCAGTTAATCTAGTCATATTGAAATTGTTATCATTAATTTTCTTAATTTATTGCGACCATTTCTTTAACATTTCTATGAAAACTTTTTTCCATTGGCAAATCGTGCTACTGCTTTAGGTTAGGAGTGATTCATATAACTAAAGCAACTTTACCAATAAACTCTATCGGTGTTTTATAAATTCCTTTACTGCATTTAAAGTAATAAGGAAATCTTTCTGTTTCATGCTTCTGATATTTCATTTTATAAGGTTTTACACGGTTTGGTTCACAAATGTCCATATATTTAACAAACATTCTAAATCTGCATAAATTACAAAAGTAATTCTTAATGACTTTTGCACAGATGTATAAAACTCGAAAGTCATTTGACGTTCCGAGGACATTTGCTTGGCGGGGTGCACTGAAGCAGCAGAGTCACTTAGTTGTGGTTAATATTTATTTTACCTCATTGTGGACAACGTTACACTCTCTCAAATGTGTACATGACTATGCGGTATCGCTCTCATATTATGTGAACTGTGATTACTTAGTACTTAAGCTTAACACCTAAACGTAGACGCTATTGTTTCCGTTCAGGTGTTGCAAAAGAGGGAATTTATGGCGTGAAGTATTTACGAATTTTCTACGCCAATTTACACTTTGGAACCTATGTAACGTGTTTCATTGGAACCATGGTACAATAAGTAAACAGTTATAAGTTAGCGTGTCGGGAGCAGCCAGCAGAATTACCCGTGGAAAGCTGACGTACGTATTTGTGCTGACTTCCGGACTTGCACAGCACCGAACATGATTTCACATATTATGCAACATGCCAGAAGTTAACGAGTATACCCGGGGCAAGGTTTTTTTGGGGGGTTTATTATTTAACCCGTTCGTTCAGTCACTCCCTAATTTATGATCCGAAGTGTTTCAATAATGTAACATTTTCGA
>NQII01005472.1:17950-44139 GCA_002778355.1 Clitarchus hookeri | reverse complement strand
CATCGCTTCCAAAATGCCAAGATTCAGCGAGCTGTGACTGCTCCTGTGGTTTCTGCTCTCCAGCGCTAGTCGTCAAATATTCATTATTTTATATTTGTCCGGAATACTATTCAACTGTACGTTCAAGTTCCATTTCCTCGCATTCAAACATGTTTATACCGCAATGTTTTTTTATTATAGGCCAATCGTGTCAAAATCACAATTTTAGTGTTTTCGGGATGTACACATAAAACAAAACGGAGGCGCTCACAGAAAATGCAACAAGGCGACAGGAAACTCGCCTCTTGGTTGTTTAGAAGAAACATTGTTACAAAAAGTTAGAACTTGCTCCAAATAAAAAATATACATAATTTATTTTTATTTTGAGTTGTTTTTGAAAATTGCAAAACTGTTTCGTAGCGTCATTTTTAAAGAGTCCTTGAAGTAACTTGTGGCATATTATTTCTAAGTGAATTATCTCATTACCGTAAGTGAGTTAGTATTTTTTTTATTTTGAAAGGGAATTTGCGGGTAAAGTGCGCATGCGAAGTGCGTAGAATGCACTCTCCGTGTCCTGGCAGAAGACTGCGTTTCTGCGGATAGCGCGACCAAACACAGCGTGAACGAGGATTTTAGATTAAACAACTGTCTATACCACAAACTAAAGATGAGATAGGTAGCTGCTTCGTCTTCCAACACTGACCTACCCCACATCAACACACCTGTCCAAGTCACACTGCCAACACTGATGAAGGTGTTTGTTTGTATCTTAGTTTTTAAATGGCAAGCACTGTTATATCAATAAAATACTTTTACCCATGTGAATGTAATCAAACAGCATTAAAAACGTGTTCGAGGAAGTACATAATCATCTCAGAGCAGTTATTTACGTTAACAGTGCCCTAACCTCAAATGCTACCCACGTCGTTTACGACAGTCGTGTTGGCTGGTGAACACGGAGACTGGCTTTGCGCAGCGCACCTCATGTTCACTCTACGCTCCATATAACTAAGTACTCTAAGTTTACTGGAAACTTCCTCTATCTTAGTTTTAACGCAACTAAACTAAATTCCAGGTAGGCGAGGTATTTTATTCACATAAAAGGACGGGTCTGGTGCAGTGTTGATCATGTGACATGACAGTTGTATTGGTGAGTGAGTGAGTGAGTGAAGAGCTTTAGAAGGCTCTTAACATCGTGGTCTTGAGAGCCGATGAGGGTGAAGCGAGGTGAGTATGGAGCAGTGCCGGAATGCAAGGGCGGGGGATACGGTATATCCCGAGAAAACCCGCCGACCAGCGGCATCGTCCGGGACTATTCCCAAGAGCGAAAATCCGTGAGTGGCCCCGCTGGGAATCGAATTGGGTTTGCATCTCCTCTAGCCGCTGCGCCACCGTGGCTCCTTGTTGAACGAGCAGGAAAATTCACAAGTTTGTGTATAGTAGCAACACTAATATTCCTAAATTTTGGCAGTTAGATATCGGTAGGAACACCCTGATTTTGCGAAAAGATTTCCGCACAGGATGGACTTCAATACGCTACGGACGTACCGGCAGTTTCCTTTTGCTAATTGGAGGCGTGTCTTTGTGAGAATACATTGCCCTACTTGACTGGCCAATCAGAATTAGATAACTCCAGTACTGTACGTCTGTGATTCGCACGCAAACACCTAAGACACGTAACACGGAAACCATCCAATAACGAAAGTGGATCTGAGTTAAAGTGTTATGAAATACAACTGGTCGTGTAATATTTTCGCGAAAATCAGGTGTCCCTTGATACCGGGTATTATTTATGTTCATTGGCTGCTGCCCCTATTAGGCGTGGTGTAGGATTTGAACCTGTAATGTTTGGTATTGCAAATTAATGTCAGCTCATGAAGGGCAGGCACTGGAATGATATGCAATATTTTTTCTTGTACTTTAGGCCAAGTGTAATAAGTAGAGACCTGAAAAATTCGCGGATTCATTTCGGGACAAGCTAGAATTCGAAACAAGGGTCTTAATAAAACTTCAGCCATTGGTAGACACGGTGTTTGACACCTCCTGGAGAAGGCTGGCCCAACCGTCGCCTTCTACTGTGACAGAAGACAACCAATGTGCGGTTTATATCGGCATATGTATACATAAGACTAGAGAGTCTAGCCTGCAGGTCATTGAACTCGCGAATTTTTCTGGTCTCTAGTAATAACACTAAAATAAAAGAAATATCGTTTATTCTGTACTTGCTAAATATGTTATTATGCAATTTACGGATTTGCTGTTTTTGATTACACAAGTAATAAACACTAACTCAATTTCAGGGCTGGGCTATTTTTCACTAAAAATAATGCCCTATCCTAATTCAGGTCAACTGTCTAATCATCCAAAGGAATTTTGCTTTTGTAAAATTAAAGAATTAAAAAAGAATGTTTATATGTATTTTTAATTTGTGGCTATAGTTAAATGATTTTTGTTTTTGCAAATGAACTAAGACAACGGTTCTCTGTTTTATTAGTTTAATTTTTTATTCGTACATTTTTTTTTTTGCTCCGAAAAAAGGAATAATTATTGCCTTGGCGAGCTAACACGCAAACTGTTTGGAACGCAATAATTTATTTAATTTTCTATTCTGGAAATGACATTAAGGTGAACGTCTCTTGGTTAAACTGTCTTTGAGAAACGCGTATAGGCAGTTCGTTGTGAATGAAGCACTTTTGAGTGTCCTTCTTGGGATCTATTTTTTGCTTATTCTGTATCCTTCCACCCTATGTAAAACTAACAGTGCTGTAGATACAGAGTAAATAATCGCACAGAGATGTAATAGCTTGGAGGTTCCTTTGATGTGTATATCCTCCCTCTGATTGGATACTGTGTACGGCTCCCTATTCGTTGCGCTGCCAGCTGGCAAGTAGTTTACCAGGCGCTGATTGGCAACATTTCAAATATAACCACTATTTGAAATATGCCCACATATACCAAGTCATTAATAAAGTCTATAGAACTAGTACAGATGTCGTTAGCTGCTTGTTTTATGAGCAGCATTAGCTTTTACTTTTCCTCTATAAATATTTACACTGATTTTGCCACTTAATGATGTCACGTGAAAAGCGGTGAAGATTGTGCCAGATAAAGTTAAATTCAATTATATTTTGCATGAGAAGTATTACTTACTAGGCATTTACAACACACATATTTTCTCTGTGTTTCTATCCATGTTAATTATAAATGAAAAAATATAATTTATAGATAAAATATAAATAAAAGATGATTTTATCCATAGACAAGATGCTTATATAGTAGTATATAATATACCGGGCCTGGACTAGATTTATTACAACGTTCGAATACTGTTAAAATGCAAGTTGAGTTTGAGTGTTGAAATGTATGGTATGAAAGTACACAAGACCGGCAATGCCATATTGCAACATTTGATTTGTTTTATCAGCACTGATGTGGTAAGTTTGCAAAAATTTTCTTAGAGTGTTATTTAAGTAAATTACGGAATTATATTAAGGTATTTAAAATATAATTCCAGTTTTTCAGGTAGACCACGTAACCCGCGGTAACCCTTTCTACTTCAAGGACAGTTTCGTCGTGTTTCTAGTGACAAAAGAAATGGACAATCAGAACTGATCTTTGAATTATTTTAAATAAGCAGCTGCTCTTGTATCAAACGCGTTCTCAGAAATCAGGTATAAGGAATGATTTCTACTTAATGTTTATAACTGTTATTACTCGTCAAATTTGTGACTAATCCGTCAGTTAAGTCTGATTTTGAAGAGCGCGATTAAAACTGAAGACTGCACTTGTAATAAAATAAAATTTAATTTCTAATAATGAGCCACTTTGGTTGCTAAAACCGTAACAAAATTACGGTTGAAATCAATGGTGTTACTGGGAGTTGCATAGTGCCCCTGAAGCGCTAGTGGCCTTCGAACGTAAATTTGCATCTCCATCCGTCCACGAATCTAATTACTCCCAGATAGCTGCAACAAAACTTAGTAAATTTAAAAAAAATTAATTTATACAGAAGTAAATGAACCGTACACGTGTTAGAAGTATAGCCGTACCTCGAATGATTGTACGCCGTTAACTACGTCTGTGCCGGAAGTTTCATACGTTAACGTGATTGTGAATCACTCGTATTAGCTCTTCCTTACCTCAAACAATACACATAAGAGACGGAAATATAAAACGGAAGCTTGACCTTTCCAGACACACTTTAATTTACGGTTTCAGGTGTTGCAAAGAAAAAATGTTGTGATGCGTGCTGTACTTAATTCGACACAACACTTGTTTCCTTGTCAGATTCGACGAGTTGTAGGACATATGCAAGTTCCCGGCGGAACCGGCGTTTTCCTCTCCAAACCTCCCCTCCTGGTGGCCGATACCTATTAAAAGGTNGGGTAAGATCATTGGCCATTGAGATTCGCAGTGTACAGCACAGGCCAAAAATTAGCTACACATGCGTAAAGTAAACAGCTGTGTACACTGGGTCTGTACGGGATAACAATTCGAGTGCGGCACAGATTTACTGGGTATCAAGACAAGCTAGAAGTGAGTCTGCTATATTCACGACTGATGTTCTCATCTACAACCGTCCCATTGGTCCGTGCGCTAAACAACTTTCATTACTGCCTGGCTCCCTGCCAGTGTAACGCCGAGTTGAAAGGGCCCTCTTCCTATGTAAAATAATGCACAATCCATCCTGTTAATTTCAGTAATTTACACTTTAAGTGTTTCTGACGTAATAGTACTTTGCATAGGTGTTTATGTAAAGTGCAGGCGGAGTAGTGTTGCCTCACCCGCGTCTGTGAAGAGTGCGGATGTCGAAATATCACGGCAAACTCCGTACAACTCAGTTAAACTCAGACGACGTAATATTACCTCGGCAGCACTCGAACTGTTAAATGCAAATCTTAAGAAGACAATGTTAAAAAATATTGAAACGTTTTTAAACGACAACTGTACAACTGGAGTTGTGCGTTCTGTCTGGGGGCCCGCCACCCGAGTGTATTTGTTCACGTCTGACATGTTGCGTAATAGGTGAACTCTTGGCCGGTGCTGTGCAAGTCCGCAAGCGAGCACCAATACGGACATCGCCTTTACCTGGCCAATGCTACTGGTTGCAAGTGACACACAAACAATTGTATTATTGGTTGCGTCTTGTGCCATGGCTTTGCTGACACCCTTTACATAGGTTTCAATGTCTCCGTTTTTTACAAGAAATTCTTAAGTACTTTTCACACAAAAAAAAAGTCTTCTTCTGCCACACCTGAAACAAGAAATTAATGTTTAAGCTAACGTGTTACGGCTGTTCAAGTGCCTAACATTTTTTTTTCTCTCTTTGTAAGATATTTTACGACATTGTAATATAATATCAATAAGATAGTAATAAAATTTTTTTATTAGGTTGAAAAATAATTTTTACTAACTTTTTTTAGTAGAATTAAGAGTATTTAAACCTTAAATTTTGTGCCAAAAATATTTCTGAAATTTATACGATCACAATGTTTGATTCCAGTTGGAATATTTTTTGGAGTCCTAGGAACACCAAGAAGCAATTTTTTGAAGTCAAGATTTTTTTGGCCTCCAATTAGGGTTTAGCTACTAGTTATTTACAATTTAAATTTTATTGTAAAATTTAAAATGACGTTGGGGTTGACCCACGTAAATAATTTTCATCGGATTTCTTTATCTAATTCTAATGTCATCAGCAGATAATTTGAACTGTAGCCAAACATAGTAATTATGCACAATTTTGAAACTTGTATGGAAAAACACGTAAATTGTAAATTCCATTACGTTTTGTTTTTAATTTTTATTTATTGTGATTTTTCTACTTTTATCATATATCTATTCTCGGTAATACCACATAATTATAAGATGTCCTAAAAAAAAAACTTTTTTACACTTGAACGTCTTTAACAGTGAGGTGTCGAACGCCGGTGAGGGTATGAAACAGTCAAATGCGTACTGTCATTACCAAATCCACATATCAGCAGTGCTAAACACTCCCATATTTGTGTACTAATGTATGGCAACTGTCGCACATTACGTATAGGTTCAAAACTTCCGTTACATGTTACGAAGTTTACCAGAAAAATTTCTTACCGTGATGACAACCCATGATTTTCTTGTAAACAACCAAACAACCGCGTTGCGTCACAAATGCGCCCCCCAATCGTACACCAAGACATAAGCTACCATGTATTCCATAGACGTGTCTACAGGATTGGTCAAGTGGGTCATTCCTTCCTCCCCCCCCCCCTNATCCATTCAATGTGATGATTTCGCCTCGTGGTCTGTACCATCCGAGTGTAGCTGTCACAAGTGCCAATTGTAGCCAGAAAGCACAGGACAATAAAGTTTTATGTTTACAGCAATACGGATGCTGTATTGCGAACTCTCGTAGATGGTACAGCGAGATTAAAGCTGACTGTGACTACGTTGTGAAGCATTGAACTTCCCCATCTTCTTCAATTACAACAGCCTCGGTGGAGTAGAACAGCATGGCTGTTTGTATAGCCGTATCCTCAAAAGTATGAATCAATTATTATTTTGTGTGTATAAGCCAGTTATAATTATTATAATTTCAGAGATTACACATCATAAAATGTATCACACCCCCCCCCCCCNCCACTTAAGGAAATGTCAACGCATGCCAATGGTGTTTTCAAAAATATCTTGAATTGAAATATTTTCGCGAAAAATCGAGAGAGATGGCGCCGTTTTAAACCTTCGGATTCGCATTCGGGAATACCTGGATTCTATTCCCAGCCCGGCTATACTCTCATTTCGGTTTTCGATGGCTTCCCGGAATAATTCCAGCGAATGCTTACTAAAGGCCAGGGTCGACTCGTTCCCCGCTCCTGCTTCTCTGAGCAACTTGCTCCGTCTGTACAAGACGTCAAACACCGCCTTCTTACCTCTCCGGGAAGAACATGAATCTCTTCTCATATCATTGTGTAAGAACCCATAATATCTAGTCTGTCACAGGGAATGTTTCATTTAACCCTTTCCTTCGCCGTGCTCATGATGTAGGACGCGTTGCACATGAACGATACTTACAACCGGAACTGTACACAGTAAGGCATCAGTTCTGTCTTCCTTATGACTAATCTGATTTGTGGAATTTTCCACATATCTTTGGCACGAATGGTTACTGTTAGGGACACCCGAATTTTGCGAAAAGATTTCTGCAGATGCTAGATTTTAATACCCTACGAACATACGAGCAGTTTCCTTTTGCTTACTAGACGCGTGCCTCAAAGAGAAGGCAATCAGAGTTAAGTTACTCCGATACTGTACGTATTTGATTCGTGGGCAGACACCCAATACGCGTAACATACAGATCACCCAATCACAACAGTGGATCTCAGCTAAAGGGTTATGAAAGACAACTGGTCGTGAAATCTTCTCGCGAAGTTCGGGTGTCGGTAGTTGTTGTCAGTAACACAAGAGCTGGACACGAGTTCAGCGCATACCAGAATATTACGTGATTGCAACACTTTGACTCAAAAGTTAACGGGAGATCGAACGGCTTCATTTCAGAAGGTTCTGTGCTTTCTGAGATGGGAAATACTGTGACCTGTTCACTTAGTCATTTAGACGCCGTGCATTGACGAATCAAAATTGTTTTGAGGGTCGTGGGGAGAGGGTTAGTCAAACACGTAAAATTTTCCTTCGCAGTACATCCGCGTCACGCCACAAGCTCCGGAGTATATTTTCGCAGCACCTTACGAAGCTCCGAAGAAATAATAAAAATAAAAAATAAAAGTAAAACAGAGTGAAGATGGAGGGCTGCGCACAGCTCGCGCGGCATTTATCCATAATTTCCACAGCCGGCTTCAGCCGCCCACTTGCCAGAGCCTCGCGTTTAATCATATTCCACAGGAAATAAGTTCCGTCAAAATTAATTGAATTCTGCATTCAACTTCTGCGAGAGAGACGGCAGGGGAAAAAAATAAACCCAACAATCGCCCCTTACCCGCACCTCTTTCTTCCCGCGAAGAACACAACGCAGTGTTCAAAAAAAGGGCGGAGAGGGAAAGAGAGGGGAGGGATAGAAAAAAGAGAAATATTTTATTCTCTGTTGGGAAAGTTTTTGTCAAATCCCAAAATAGAGGCGGAAACGAAGTCTGTGATGGGGAAGGAAGCGGGTGGAGGGTGGGAGGGGGTGAGTTGGTANCCCCACAGCACTTCATCCTCCGTCATCTTCTACGCCAGGGAACGGTGGAATAATCAAGTTCTCAAGGCCTCGAGAATTGAGTTAATTCCTGAAGTTAGAGTTTCGAGTTTCCTGCTGTCATTTGCGAGAGAATCAATCAGAAACTAAGTTTCCTAGACTTCCATTTTCTCGGCGAAGGAGCGGTGAATGCGGAGGGATTGAGCGGGGGTGAGGAGGGGGGCAACTCCCCTCCCCCCATCACTCCTTTTCAAGCCGCGCAACGTCTTCGCGGAGAGCCTCTCGTCTCGTCTTAGTTACGTTCCCGGCTCGCCAAGTTTGCACGGAGAGTCCGCCTTAGTAGAGGTACGTGGGGTGTTCTGGGCCAGACAAAGCACGCCTGCGCGTTTCCGCCCACACACACACCGCTCCACGCATCTCGGCTTCATTTTGTACTTAGCGCTTATTGTTGGTCCGTGACAACTTGGTTTCAGTTGTAGGTAGAGACAGAAGTTTCTGAGAATGCCCGTTACAGCTGCATGCTGGGAAACATATACTGCCAACTGCCGATAAGACATGTCTCAAATTTTTGATTCGTCGGTGTCTCCTTAGCAATGTTTAGAAGTAATTCTATTTCTTAAATATTTTAGTTTTATATCTGATAGAAAATAGCGAATAATGCTATACNACACCGCTCCACGCATCTCGGCTTCATTTTGTACTTAGCGCTTATTGTTGGTCCGTGACAACTTGGTTTCAGTTGTAGGTAGAGACAGAAGTTTCTGAGAATGCCCGTTACAGCTGCATGCTGGGAAACATATACTGCCAACTGCCGATAAGACATGTCTCAAATTTTTGATTCGTCGGTGTCTCCTTAGCAATGTTTAGAAGTAATTCTATTTCTTAAATATTTTAGTTTATATCTGATAGAAAATAGCGAATAATGCTATATGTCATACCCTTGCTGAAAGAGCTGTCGCATTACTTTTAGGTAGAACTTTCAAACTTAGCAGGGCAGTAGAGCTAGATCCGAGTGCATTTTGAACCAACCCATGCAAAAGAGACCTACCAGCAGTTGTTCATATCTCACCACAAACTATTGTTGATATGATTATAGTAACATTGGCAGGGAACAATGAAATATATTTTTATGTCCAGACCCCTTGTTAAAAGTGCNTGTTGATATGATTATAGTAACATTGGCAGGGAACAATGAAATATATTTTTATGTCCAGACCCCTTGTTAAAAGTGCAATGTTTCAATTTTTTCTTAATGAAACAGTTTTACGTTAATTTCTTTTCATTTTATTCCAATCAGAGAAAAAAATTGGTGCAACAGTGGCACATTTATGTTTCAAACAGTTTAGAGTATCATTGTATGGGTGACTTACATCCATTCTGTAATTTTAATTTTCATGATTCGCATCAGGATGCTTAACAGACAGGAAAAAGCAGTTTCCTATGAACCAATCATTGCAGAACGTGTGAGAATATTTTGTCTTATTTATGTGCCTGGCTGGGAAAAGGCATTTTACAGAGACTCGGTTTTACTTTAACTAAATGTATCGTGGTTAGCACATTCAACACGATACTCGTTATGCCATATGGGCAACAATTTTCTATAACTGCTCCATTTTTGAAATCTCAAACACCAGCCTACCCAATTTCATTATTTAGTTTGGTAAGCAAGGTGCATGAAACGAAATAGCTGTCCTTCAAAAGTTATCGTTGGGCAGAATGAAACCACTCAACTATATCAAACACTAACTGAGCATGATGCATTTACAAACACCAACCACAAGTATAGCTAGTGTTATAGGTACACGTGAAACTTGGCCACATCCTGCGACACAACGGGCCATTAACAGATATTCGTCGGTACAGCTGATACCTTCTCTAAGGCCAAGGAAAATGAAGACTTAACATAGGCGAAGTGAAACAGCCAATGAAATGTTCAGCTCTTCACAGGTACANTGAAGACTTAACATAGGCGAAGTGAAACAGCCAATGAAATGTTCAGCTCTTCACAGGTACATATAAATGTTTCTCATCTAGTGTTGCAAGTAATGATTCCGGTACATAATTTCTTCTGGTGTCAAAAGTGTTAACTATGAAAAATATTTCATCATACACCTTAACGTAAAATCCTTTTTGTGGAATGTGTCTGCGACCCCGATTCCTCTATCTGAAATAATTTACTCTGTCCCTAAAGTTTGCAATATGATACAAGTAATGGACAAATCTTGCAAGCACCAGAAAACTTTGAATATCTTACATTTATATTTTAAGTTGCAAAAATTGTTGGAAGCTTGATGTCCATAATAGCAGAGATATATTTTTGCAACTAAAATGCATATTAGATCATTTATGCTGTTCTATAGCAAGCATGTTCATTCATCATTCTTTCAGAATATTTCCAACACAAATTAACGTGTTCGACTTTGTTATTAAACTCATAAGTTCTCTACGATACCCATGAAATCTTCTAGTCGTTTCTAACAATGAGAGATTTTTGCGAATTGGTGATTTTTCTATAATGCTACACCAATTATGTTCGACTGTGCAGTGAATTTGCAAAAGGTGATCCACAGATTAAATTAATTAAGATTCCATAAACCCACTAATTTCCAAGTACTATTCAACATATTGATTCCAATTATTATTGTTAAAATTGGATAAACCGCATCTATAAAGTATAGGTGAGCTGTACGAATAGCATTTTCAAAACAATACGAAAATAACTTTTAAGTTTAGAGTTCGGGTAAATCGAACACAGTTTCCTTTAAATTATCCATCCATAAATTATTTTAAAAAACATGCCAGAATTACAAAATTAGGCATACTTGCCTGAGGTTTGGAATCTAAGCTTATTGTGTTATTTGTTACATATATATTACATTTGCACTGCAAATATTTTAGTCACACTAGTCATTTGGTAGACAAATATCAAATAAAGGATTGTGATTCTGTATGTTTGTGGTCTGCTCTAGCATCTCAGTGGACTTATAATGAACATACACCATTTTCCTAGAGAGCTTGTTTTTAACATAGTGGATACCATCTACGAGGCCACTTTTCCACATTGGCCCTCATCAATATAGGACAGTATATACCCTATCAGCAAAGACACTACCTGGTTGACCAGAAAACAAGCCCCCTGTGTGGTACAGTCATGTCCACGTTCTGCTGAGACCTTCATGTTTAGCAGCACTTGTGTTCTAGCTTCACAGCACATCCACACATTGTTGGTGGAGGTTTTCCCTCAAGAACTTCTTCAATGTATGGAGTTTCAACCAAATTGCTGTTAGTAGAGTACCAAAGAGAACCAGCAGGTGGAGACAACCAGTAATCCCATGACACTTCATTATAAATTCCCGCTTCACACATCGGTTTGTCATGGCCGTCTACACAAATGCCGAGCCCCCTTCCAGCAGAGTGCGAGAAGAAGCTGTCATTTTTACATTCACCAAGTTAGCTTCGCTGGGCGTTTGCCTCATTCTCTGGTGACGTCCTACCACCATCGATAAGACTTATGCCCTACACCCTTTCCAGATCGGCATTTTCTTGTAAGAAATGTGGACTTGGTTTACACTGATGTGTTCTGTTATAAGCCGATTGGTTTTCAAAGGCTCGTTTCCAAAGCACTAAATTGTGAAGAAGCTATATGTTTTTTTGTGTTTTATTATGCAAATGATTGGGCGTTTTGTGTAGCAGACTTGCGAGTGTTTATGTTCTGACAGGGTTTCGCTGATGGGGGATGTTATGTATGCTTGCAGCCAGCATCTTCCCGTCGCCAACGTCGTACTGGACCAACCCGAGCGCCAACCTGTACTCCAACATCGCCGCCGCGTCCAGCCACTCGATGACGCACCACCCGGGGCATGTTGCGTCGCACCTCAGCTCCTACCCGCACTACGCATGACCCTCGGACAGCACGTGGAGCCGCCGGTTGGCCATGTAGAGCCCCGCCCTGCCAGAGCCACGCCCCCAGGCCCCGCCCACCGGCCGGCCCCGCCCACTGTCCGCGACGCCTCTGGAAACACCTCGTGGCGAGAAGCTTCTAGACCCTGCCTGGATCTCTCGCCGGGACTCCCACACTCCGCTACGTCCCTCGAAACACGCCGTGGGAAGAAGTTTCTTCTCATGACAATTGTGACGCCTCGATGGCTCCAATACAAGGTCTCTGCGCGCCTACACAATCTGTCTATACTCTCATTTGAAAATATTTCCAAACAGGTTGTGTGCCATCATAATAGTAACAGATGTGAACTGAAGGAGTCTGCTCGACAAGAAAAAAAAACAGCTTCCGAGTTGTGTGGGAGGAAGTAATTTGTCGACTCGTGCCATGCTCCGCAGGTTGATCATCTGCTATGTAAGCACTCTACGCCATTATATCTAACTGACAGGAAGCAATATAACTTGCTGTTGAACGTGTGGTACTGTGTTTCATTGAATAACGAGGTAAGGTCATCCTGCTGAACCCAATCATACGAATCGTATTTGTAATATACTTATACCTTACATCCTTGATCGTTATGGAACACACTCAGTGAACATGTTGCTGCAGCAATTGTTATACATTCTGTGTTCATGCCATAAAAACCCTACTTAACATGCGGCAGTGTTTGAAAATCAAAGACAGTATGGTTCAGGAACTGTTCGATTTTGTTTTCATATTTCAGTGTGTTAGTTCTTTGAAGTGCCTAGTTTCTTTTTAAAAGCAAACAATAAAATTTGTCAATAAGAATTTATCTACCTTCTATCTTCAAGGATAAGTACATTTGCTTTACACATGTATGACAGAATTTTTTTTCTGTAACCAAGTGGGAAAAACTGTTTGAAAATTAAATAAATCCTAAATAAAGTTTGAGAGGTAAAGAACTGGCATTTTCGTTTTAAATAAATCTCGAAGCCCACTTAAATTTCAGTCTTAACATATTTCAGTGTGACATTTTGAAAGCCCTTTATTCCAGAAACGTATTTTTAATTTCTGTGTTATAAAATACAGGATATAGATAATATTCAAAAATTAAAATAGCATTACTCCTCAATTTTTTTAATACTCCCATTTTCAAAAAAGGAAACACAACAAAATCAAACATTTCTCAACACTGGGAAGACTAACACAGTGAAATTTCGAAAGCTCACTATATCCTGTAGACTCGCCATTATTAACGATGTACTTGTCTTTCGGAACTAACTAAAATTCAAATAATTTAAGTGTGTTTTTCTTAAGCCTTTGTCTTAAGGCATCCTGTTATTATATAGCATATGTAAATCATTTCCTGTTGATGTGTATAAATTAAGCTGTGTTTTATATTCAAGTCTTATTTTGTGTTTAGACTACATTGACGTGTTGTTTGTTATGTTGTGATTGTTTCACTTGTATAAGTTATTGTATGTGCAATGTGTCTCTAATTAAGTGGCCACGTAAAAGAGCTCCAGAAACGTGATGTAAGGAGCGGCGTAGGTGTCGCCATGAAGCAGAACCAAGCACCATTCCTGAACATGTGATATTCAAAAGGTTATTACAAGTCCAGCATTTATGTGGCTTTAGTCGCAGTTGCACAAACAGCAAACACATGCATCCTAAGCATGCCATGAACTTGTGGAAGAAAGAGTTTGTTCAGCGCTTTTGTAAAAAACAAAACACACGATGTTGTACATACTTGCCATGTATATATTAATTTATTTTCCAAGAACGTCCAGTTGATAATTGTGACTGTTATGGACTGTAATGATGTGCAATCAATGTTTAGTGCAGTATATTTTCTAGTCGAGAGAGGATGCTGTGTGTGGGTCTTGCCAGCGGCTGGGTGCACTAGGATTGTGCGGTTGTGCGGTCTCGTCTGAGTCTTGGCACGCCTGCTAATCTAGTCAAATGCTTCCGTACCATAGTAAAATGTTCCATAACCCAAGTCAAATACTTCGATTGCAAAGTCGGGTAGTCTAGGAGAATGCTCCGGAACTCTAGTCAAATGTCCCAATATTCTAGTCAAATGTCCCAATATTCTAGTCAAATGCCACAATATTCTAGTCAAATGGCTTAGTATTCTAGTTAAATGTCTTGTTACTCTGGCGAAGTTTTCTGGTGCTGTATTTAACTATGGTGGTAACATATTAAAATGTTTGTACCAGGAAGCACAAACCCACGACTTGTGTTTTTTTTTTTTTGTAAAGTTGAGTTAACCCTGCGAAACTGAAAAGTGAAATGGTCGCTTCTGACAATCTAGATGCAAAACTTCTGCCCGAAGATGAACCTCCCATGGGCGAAGTGATGCCCATTGCTTTCGCATCGTCTTGGCTTCACTAGTCCTCGCAGAACTCACCAGGTAGACCGACAATGCGCACGCGTTACACTAGGGCAGCGCTTGTTAGTGCGTCGTCAGTCATCCCCACTCACTTCTCTTATTGGTCAGGAGAAATGTTTAGCCCACGCGATATTTCTTGAGGGTCATTTATTCCATCGTATGCCCCTTGTTTGCCAGACTGAACTGTGCAATATAATGAACAGGTGTACGGTATTTCAATGACGAGGCAATTCTAACAAATTGTGACTACAACTTCGCTGTTTATTTGTTTGTCTGGCTTGACTTCGTTGACAGAAGCTGATCAAATGTTCACCGGATACCGTCTGGAATACACCTTTTCCTTATTAGACTTGCCTGCAAGGACTTCACACCACTTGAGTACCAAGTGTGTATAATTGATTGAGAGTCCTGTATGGCAAGTCAGATTATCCATCGCCCAGACATGCACGTGAAAGAACATACTACAACCTGATGACGTAGAACGATAATGTAGTAGAGTGAACATGCAAGTTGTGTAGTTGCAGCTCGTCGTGTCACAACATTAGACTGATTTGCTGCCAACAGCGCTAGCAAAAACAACATGGTCAGGATTTGAGGTTAGAACACTGTTTATTTAACTTAGTGCTTCGAGGTGTTTATACACTCCCTCTAACCTGGATTTAATACAACTAGAGTATATTATACATAGTTAGTCAAAGTATTTCATTCATATAAAATTGTGGGTACGTTGAAAATTCAAATGAAAACAAACACTCAACACTGCTGACCATTGACTTTGACCATTTTACTGGCAATGGATTCATGAGTAGTAGACAACAATCCGTCTACCACATCTTTGGTCTATGCCTGATAATAAAATGTTGGCGTTTTAGTAGAAAAGAGCCGTGGAGAACAACACAACCATTCGTAGCCGTCTTGCTGTTTCATGTTGTCCGCCAGCGCCATTTTCACTTTCATGATGGCCAACCTGACTTTTCCGCATTTTCTGTTACCAGAATATAACTTGAAAACGCAGGGGCGGTGTGATGGTATCCGGAGAAGTGTAGAAGGGCTGCCCCTGGACCGTAGCGAGACCGCAACCCGTCGCACATGACCCGCACTGCTGTATTAGCTACACGTGTATATTACTATATATATAACATGGGCGGAGCCGCCCGTCGCTCTCTAGGACGCCGCTGCGCATGCGCTGGTCCCACATTGACACGCCTTTGTCTACAGGTGCTTCGGTGTATAGATTGTCCGCGGTAAACTGCGCCTGCTTAACGAGTTCAGTCCCGAATTAATTTGCGAGCGTAAGTGTTGCAATGGTTAACATGTATTGGGCTTTGTTACATTTTCTAAGCGTGCTCCTTCCAACTGGTGGACCATGTCAGTGTGTTAACCAATCACAAATGAGAGGTGCAGAAACTTCAACAAATCACGTCACTCACAAGGCAGATGCTCGTAACTCCAGCCACTGATTCGTTGCTGTTTACAGCGCCTAACTTTTGTGGGCAGTGTACTTACACCACCCACCAAAGGAAGATTCTCCTTGTTCAACATACCCTCGGCCGTGGACACAGTTCTGGACGGTTAATAGCACCGTCTACTGCGTCATTAGCCTAACGAACGGACGGTGTTTTATTTGTTAAATGTTTGTACGCAGGTCTCAGCCACCTTTCACAACATCGCTTTCAAGCAAAAAGCACTTTGTGCCATTTGAAGAGAAAAGCCACGCTACAGGAGAGCAAGTACGAGTACATGAATAAAAGTTTGTGATCTCACATTTCTACTGAGTCTATAAATCTTAATTTACCTACAATTTCCAGGGTCTAAAAAATATATAAGAAAACTTTTTGTACAAATGTGACCCAGGCAAAGATAGACCAAGTGCTTTTTGTTTAAAAGCGACATAGTGAAAAGTGGTTGAGACATGCATGAAATAATTTGAAATGTAAAACCGTACCCTTTCACTCAGCCTGTCCCGCAACAGACAGCCACGTTAAGGCAGTGGTTTCCAATGTATCACTGCCGTCGACTGTACTGCATACGCAAGTCATTAACACTTTGCACTGTGTGTGTACATTTACAAGCATTCAAGTCAGGCTAGGATTGTGTCACCTATATCCACCGTTAAAGGAACGACACTTCTGCTCGTCTATGCTTCTCCAATTACCGCCGTCCTATGGGTTCGCACCACATTTCACACGCTCACTACATTGAATAAAGTTTATGACTGGCTGGCTGTCAGCCAATGGACTGCCAGGTTGACTGCCTCCAGATGAAATATTCTTTCATACTGTTCATTTGAGTTTTTATAATAATATTAATACATTTACTCACCATAATCATTTTTGGTGTGCAATCAGGTCCTGACAAGCCACGAAACAATGAAACTGTAGCCAGGCAAATGTTCGTTTACTGTGGAACCTCAGTTACACTCGGGCTTACAAGTCGCAGTGTTAGAAAGTAGTATACTCACTACCAGAATAATCTGAGAAGTGTGATTTGTGTTGAATTTGAAAGAAGAATGCATGTATTTTGTAACACTATAAAATATTTTGCTGGAATTTAATTTATTTAAACCACTGAAAAATTATTTAATAGAAACCTATTTTAAATAAAAATTTATGCATGTCTAAATTTTCTTATTTATAATATTTTGACAATTAATTTCACGTACTTTTATTACATATATAGAAATGACAACTTTCGTGGATGAAAAGGACGTGCATAAAAGCCATTATTAAAAATATTTGAAAACATTGTTAAAATTTTTTATTACATAGCAACCTGAGTAATTATTTTAATGGTTTTGCTTAATGAAAAAAAAAGGGGGGGTTGCAAAATGTGCTTTCTGAAGCGTTCAGAATAGAATCATGCAAAAATTATATCCGAAAATACACTCTTAATAATTGTTTTTTTTTTAACATTTAACTACTTAAATTCTAATAAAATATTTTACAGTGTTACAAAATATATGCATTCTTTTTCATATATAACAGAAATAATATTTCTCGACAAGATACAGTTCAAAGCACTGTGGGGTGGTCCAACTTTTCTGATTGACTGAAGAATGTTCTGGTCAGAGTTAAATAATCCTGAGTGACTGAGTCAAATGCGGAAATGACATCAGCAGGCAATAGAGGTATGACAACAGCTGAGGTGTGCATATACTATCGAAGTCTACTGTGTGCTCCGATTTATTCGCAAAAAATCAGTGGCACTAAGCATAAATGATATTTTCGTAAACAATTTTGGTAGTGTGTGTACTGCTTAACGATGAGCTTTTTATGTTGTACAGTCGGGTTCAGTGGTCTACTACAAGCCACACTAGGTTTACCTTTATTTTATATATATTAGATAAATAAAATGTTTTCAGTAAACAAAAATAAACAGTACACTTTAAATATGACGTAAATACATTGAAAAACAGTTGGTAGAACGCGGCCAAGTGAACAAGAAGAGTGTGAGTCAGCATGGCCGCTAAAACACATGCAGTCAGTGGCAGGAGCGAGGTTGATCTGAACTCCCGGGACACTATGAGCGTGTGGAACTCGTGCTACGCCAGAAAGGAACATTTCTCCGCCACTGAAAACAAAACTCACTTCGATGTAGGCATGCAGTCACGTCTGTTCCGAGGTTGATCTGAACTCCTGGGACACTATGAGCGTGTGGAACTCGTGCTACGCCAGAAAGGAACATTTCTCCGCCACTGAAAACAAAACTCACTTCGATGTAGGTTCATTGATGCTTGACAGAATGTTAAAAGAACTTTATAGCACATAAGCACTAATAATCATGCATAAAAATATAAATATTTATAACAATTGGAGGGAACAATCTACATTGTATTACCTGTTACATATGAATAGATATCTAGTTCATTTGGGGGACAGACAACTCGACATTCCATTGGCTGACATCCAGCCAGTAATAAGCGGTAATCAGTGTCGTAAGACCGTAAGATGTGGTGTAAACTAATAAATAGTACGATGATAAGTAGCACACCAGAGACCAACAGAAATGGCATTCCTATAATGGTGCATATAAGTGATACAATTCTAGTTTTCCTTTATTTCCAGTAAATGTGCACAGAGTACAAAGTGCTATATATAGGCTATTCGCGGTAAAGTGAGCACTTTTGAAAGTCCTCTGATTTGGAATAAGCCTTAGACAGTAACTTCTGAGTGCGGTGGCATATACAAACTGTATTTATTAATAATTTGGCAACATTTATTGTAAAAAGTTGTTAAAGGATAAAAATGGCTGAAAGGAAAAAGTAACTAGACTCACAAAAGTGCTCATTTTAACGTGGACAGCCTATACCCCGTCCAGTCACCATGTTCACGACCAAAGACATGTTTCACGTGAAGGATGTTTATGGTCGATACTGTACATAACAAGGACTCAGTACCCGGTGCTTTGAGCGTATTCCTTATGAGGAATCTGATTTGTTGAGATTTATGTTGCAGTTTCTCATAGTTTGATATTCTTACGAACGTTATTGACACCAATTCACACATGAAACGTTTCATAGCGCTCTGAGACCTATAGGACTTGCCTAATGTTGTTATTCAGTGTTAGCGTTGCTGCGGATGTCTGTCAGTATTTAAGTTGAAGGATGTTCACAGTAAAGTGAGCAACTTCGGAATTTACCATTACAAATAAATTACCGCCTCTGTCTACATATGTATATCGTCCATTCACGTTTACTTCCAACTTTTCTGAAGCTCTGCTTGGGTTCTACTTTCAGGCTATTCTTCCGCCTCGTGCCAACAAAGCTTAACTAAGTATATACAATGGCACCAAAGGGGCAACGCACCGAATTCGTGCGCACTCAGTTTAACAACATTTTGCGTGAGAACTATTTCTTGTTAGTCATTACCAACACGTGTTTACTCTCTGTTTCTGTTTGTGTTAATTATAGATAAAATATAATTTACAGATAAAATATAAATAAAATTTGAATTGAACCAAAAATAAGATACTTTGTTTTTAATAGAGGCGTAAAACGCTTGCGATGCTTAAGAAACAACCAAACACATTATACATGGAATGATTTTTCAAAGGTTTGATACCAAAAGTGTGAACATACCGCGAACAGGCTATTTGTTACAGTATAGACTGGCGTGCATCCTCGTAGTTAAGTTGGTAGCGAATTCATAACAACCGTTCTTAGCTCTCCACGTTATATTGCGAGTGTAACGTTGAAGTTCATGGTCATTAAAGCTATTATTTATAGTTTTATACACACAACAGCACGAATTTGCGTATTAACGCATTCACTTTCCTAACAATTCCACAACTTCACTTGCTATGCGCATGAATAAAGTGACGAGGCCCGTGGCAATGGCGGACGTAAGAAAAGTAGATCGTAGGCAGGGCTTTCAAAAGTGCTCAGTCGACCGTAAACAGTGTACAAAGTATATGCAGAGTATTTCCAAAGACTCACGTCAAAAGCGAGTCAGCGACAGCACAGAACTACGTAGAGACGTGTCAGCGAGAAGTGAGATGTCTGTGACTCGCGCATGCGCCGTCGGCCAAGGCTGTTCGTCAGTTTTAATGTATAAATGTTATGTATTATGTTATTTACCAAAGATATTGGAATAGAATTATAGACCAAAATTCAATTGGTTTTGTAACAAAATATAAAGCTGTGTTTTATTTCGTTGGCTGTCATTTATTCCATTTGTAATGATTCTTGTGCCCTGACCCCATCTCCGATCCTGCGTATCCTAAGACTGCACGATTATCGTCCCTTATTGGTTGGTTTATTCCAGCAGGTGTTTGTACGTGTCTGCGTGGCATGTAGCAGTGTTTCACGACGACGACCACGTGTTCACCACGAGAGTATCTACGCCCATGCCAGACATCGCTATCCTGCGTCCACATCTGTGACTTTCTTTTGGTCAGAGACCCTGTCATTTCGCGTTATAACTTTGTGACTGACTGGATACCATGAAAGTGTATGTTAGCGTGATGTGTGTCATTGCACATCCGACACGCCCTGCAGGACTCTGCGCCAATAGCAGCATTTCTTAAGCACTCTGGTGGCTTCATTGCCTTTGTCTGAGTCTAACAATAGGCTGTGGCAGTGGCCAGTGTGAAAGTGAGGCCTGCGTAGGTCAGTGTACGGCTGTGAAGTCTAGCATGATGATGTATTAGGATCTCTACTTTTAGTTATACTGGTTTCGTTTCCATGTGATGAGACATTCATTTTACCTCATCGGGCCGAAAATAGTTAAGTTATTCTGTTACTGAATATCCGTTATTTGTGGCCAGACAGCTAAAAAAATCATTGAAATTAAAACAATTTAATCACGAAAGTGGATCTGAACCAACGAGTTCTGGAGCACAAATGATCGTGGCATCTTTTCACGAGAAAAGAAGCTCCCCTGTTGTTTCGCATAACATAGCCTTATTTCAATAAACCACCAACATCAGAAATAAAGTTATACACGAGGGATGTGAACTCTAAACTAACTTCAGTAGGCGATTCCTCGTCACAAAATAGATCGTAAATATACAGTCTAGTCTACTCCGGAAGGGTATAGCCATAGTTCAAGGGTATAACCATACTTCAAGGCGCAGCTGAAGTAGGCCTTTATTGCTTGTAACACAGCCGGAGTGACGGACAACTATCTTGAGTTTCTATCAAATGCATTATTGATCGACGACGTGTAAGCCATTAAGGATTAGTGCCGGATATCAACCTCCTTCCATCAGAACGGATAGACTGGAACTCCGCACGTGCGTTTACAAATGTGACTGTGGAAGTTTGGGTGGTTCCGTGCGGATTAATAATCGACCACACATGTTAAAAAAAATTTCGCCTTGAGTGTTAACCACACATGCCTTCGTTTTCGAAAAATTAATGCACAATGAATTGCGACATTTTCAGTGTTATATCATTTAAAATTAATTTCTAAAAAACTGTAGCATTTAGCGTAAAAACACTAGGCGACTTTTTTGCTCACCATGTACGGAAGATTACTAAACTGCACAGGAAGAATTTAAAAATATCGCATAGCTATATTTTTTAATAACCTGATCAGATCCCAAACCATCCGTTTTTATGGAAGGGCGTTGATAACCAAGCCAAATTTTTTATAGCTTGCACATTCTCAATTAATAAATTCACTATCCAGAAACTCAGATATTTGTCTTTCATTCTGGCTGTGTTACTAACAATAAACGCCTGCTTCGGGTACGGTAATAAACTTAAGCTATAGGTTGTGTGTGAAGGTGTTTTAAACAACATGTATAAATTCAAACCACAGCATCTATGGGCTAAAATAAACAAGAAACCCTAGAATCAAACTGTTCAGAAAATTCATCTAGTATTTTTAAATTTAAATTTATGTTAGTAAAACAGCGCAGTGAGCCTGCAACATCACGTACCTGCGTGCACAACAAGTTGCATATCACGTAGGCGAACAGAACTGGCGCGTCATGCGGCAAGCGCCTGCTCATAGGCCACCATGAATACATGCGCAGAATCTACATCGCCAATACTGCTGTTTGTGTTGGAAATAAAAGGCAATCACTTCCGGCAGCCTTCACTACTCGATTGCTAATCTCTCAGTGTCCATGTAGTTTGACACACGTGTACTAACAAGCAACCACTTGCGGCGCCCACGTACTTCAGTTTATGTTGTCATATCTATAATTACATATTTTAGATCAATAGTCGGTGGAGTTCATTTCCACCCTGTACGAACTCGGCACATTATTTTCACTAAAACTCTCTTTCATCACAACTTGCTTTCGAAAAACGAATCTTACTGTTTACCAAAAAAAAGTTGCCTCTTATTTATTATGTGATTCCACATTGTTGAACATTACCTACATAATTTCTGATTCGACTATTTCTTATAATTTGCGAAGTATCAACAAGAAGTTACTGTGGCCCCATGCACTGCCAAAACATAAGAAACATATCAACTTCCACAAACAAAGAAATGCATAGCGTTCTTGGCGCAAATAACGTACAACAGATTCCACAGAAATGAAAAACAAAAACAAGTGGCACAAAAAATAACAAATTTACCAAATTACCCGGCATAAACAAAGAGAGAGAAAGCGATGTACACAAATAAACAAACATGCTAAGTGATCGTGCATGGCACAAAACAGAGAATCAAATAATGATATATACATACAGTGCTTTCTTCTTTGAACAATAAAACATAGGCCCAGAGGAAGACTAAATTGCCAATAAATAAAAAGATGTGACTTGTGGTTGTGCGCTACTAAATATTTTGTTTCCTTTTTTTACTTCTTTCAAAACATAAACAGTATGGATAAAATTATTTTAACAAATAATTATTTATAAAGCGAATAACTGACAAATAAATTGAGAAAAGTCATTAATAAAACTTTAATCACAAGTTTCGCAGCTTAAAGTTGACTATCCTTTTGGCAGAATTGAAAGAGATTAATTACTCGACTTAACAGTTGCAATTTCTTTATTTTTAATTAAACAGTAGTTAAAACCACATCAAAGTAAATCGACTTCTCGCAGTTTAAAAGTATTGAAAGGGGTAGGTACCCTGAACCAAATGTAAATTAAATGAATTAGTTACAAATAGCATATACTTGGCGAGTCCATAATTTTCAATGTTCATCACAATTGTATTACTGGGAATGTGTCGTGATACAGATCGAGACTTTAACTTTTAAAGCAATATTGCATAGAGCTGTCGTGACGGCTAGCACACAGCAGTAGAGAGCGAGGGATGCGAAGGTGGGTTCACACGCAAGTCCCTGGAGACTGGGGGATCAGAGGCGGGTTCACACAGTCCCGCCAGTAAACAGAACTAAGGCTGCGCGCACCTGCACACGAGGAAACAGAAGTCACGAACTACAGACCACGAGGTGTTGAAGGACTGAGTCCGGGAACCCTCTCTTGTACACGACCCGCAACATCAATGCAAGTTTGAGTACCTGGTGCGTGATGGAGAACAAACTAATCAACTGTAGTCTAAGGCTGGACTCACAACAATCCGTCGTCCGTCAACCCTTCTGTGCGGCAAAATTTCAGTGTGACAATTTAACATTTAGTTGGAGATATATTTTGGTTGGAAATACATTTTCAAAAGAAATGCATTCTGGGGAAATATTTTTGTTAAGTAATAATAATTTATAGCGATTTTTTTTTTACATTTAAATTTTTTTAATTTACTTCCGAAGTTAAATAAACACAGATCCATCGCCTTGCATTTTATTTCAAAGTGCATGTGTATGTATCCACGTCTACGTAATGTCGCCAGAAGGCGGTGGCTAAACAATCCGTCCGTCGAAAGTTAAATTTGGGTAAATATTTGACGGATGGACGGATAGAGAAAATGTTTCCTTGCGATTGGTTGAAAATCACGTGACCGCCGGACGGAGGACAGACGGACGACTTACGGATGCGACGGAATATTGCGAGTCCGACCTTACTCACCACAGGAGGGAAAGACGAAAAATATCCAAGTGGCGAACTGCATCTTGAACCACCATAGCAAATAGATAAAAAATCACAAATTTTATTTTCTAGGTTTAGCACCGACTACATGATGGTAAAAAAATACTAAGGCATAATAATGTAGTAGGCGCTTAGGTGCCGTGAAACTCCATCACGACCTCGGCACATTCTGGCAACACAGCGAGGTAAAAAGCGGTTTAACAATGCTGCATGACGTATGCAAAGAGCCTAAACAAAAGACGAACGAAAAGGCTAGATTATCAACGATAGATGTCGCAGGCTGTCTAGAAGATACTAATTGCGCCTAGACACACACAAGGGGGGGGGGGGAATAACGTGAACAGAAAGCCATTTTGTTGGTAAAATCACGCGCTATGAGTCAGAGAGAATTGCCATAAGTGCACATTGAGGAGGTGTACCTCAGATGACAACAAGCGAAGGAACTCGCGACTCTGCAATGCACATCCGGCCGACAGAGGAACAACCGCACGACACGCCGGAAGTCAGGAAACTACGGGGAAATAAACGTCACTTTCAAGGCGCAGAACGAAACTGAATTGAAACCAAAGTAACGAGAAAAATGTGTTAACTGTAAAATAGTGACAAACAATGATTAAATAAACTGAAATAGTTAAGTAACTTCTTATATACGCTCTGATAAATACTTCAGTTGAAATATAGAAAATATTTGCCATTATAATGATAAGCAATGTCATAAATAAATGCCGGACAGATAGAGCTCAATTAATAATTAAATAAATGTTAAATTGCTCAAATGGAGATTAAAGGCATTATTTACTGTGTTAATGAAATACAAAAGGAAAAGAGAAAATTTATAACGTTACTCGCAATCGTTTATTCAGACTAAAATACTGAAAATTAGATCTCAAAAATATTTAAAACCAATCCAATGAAGTTGATGTAACAGTAACGTATTTTTAAAACAACACATTACCCACATAATTAGCTTATCTATTTTTCTCTAAACATAGATGCAAGTAACTTAGTGCGCACTCCAAGGCTTAGGTAACATAATCCTATAAGTTTATATAGACAGGCACTTGTCAAAAGTCTTTTCCACAGAATTTGATAATAAATAGTCAAGTAATTTCTTAGATATGATGCAAGTTATTAACAACAATATTTTTGTGTCAGTATCTTCCATAATTGTGCAAGATTAAAGCTACTGCTTATGAGTTTAGTAAACGCAGAGTTCTTGATAAATTAATTTTAATTTTATCATAAATATAAATTATGACATGCATTTCAAAAATTACACCACCCGTTCAAAAAAATATTACATTATAAAAAAAATATATGGCCATCCATAGCAGGGTTTGCTTGCCAAATGTAATGTCATTTGTTGAGAAGTTACTGAGATATGACATATAAGTTAAATTGCAGGTGACAATTACTTGTATTACGGAACTATAGTCCTTTTTTTTGGCTAATTATAACTTTTCTGGAGAATTGCTAAACTTCTACTTTCAGTCATTCCTCCACCTTGTGCAAACAAATATTAACCAAGTCTTAGAAAATTGCATCTAAAGGACAACGTGCAGTATTTGTGTGCATTCAGTTAAATAACATTCTTCACGAAAACTATTTTTCTCTCTGTTTTTATTCATATTAATTACAAATTACATTTTATAATTTAGGCCTATAGCTAAAGTATAGGCAATTTAAATGTTATATTTAACCAAAAATAATATGCAGTTATGTTAACGGAAGTATAAAACGCTTGTGATACATGATATTTTGCAAACAACCAAACACAAGTGACAACTCCCAGAGCTGTGGTTTAGGAGGAAGGTGATTGACACTGTTGTCTAAAGGACCAATTTACTACTGAAGTAAACACAGGGCGATTGGAGTAAAAAAAAAAACAATCTAGTTTTATTCTTCCTTGAACAGGTTATAATTCGCTCACGAGCTCTAGAGACAACTCCTTCCCGTTTATACAAAGGGTGGGTGTAGGGGGGTAGTGCTCTTCACACACGCTGGATGACTGTACTTATCTGGTTTCCGGAACTGGCAGGACTCTGCGTCTGATGTCGGCTGGCTCTTCCGGAATCGCTCCGCGCCTTCGGACTCTCGTCGGCTGCCCGTCGTTGGCGACCCGCTCCGCGCTCCTCGACGCCCGTCCGCTGACTGCCCGGGTTTTCTCGGATGCTTCCCGCCGTACGTCCCGTTTGACGGCCTCTGTTCTAGGTCTGTTGCACGCTGCTTGCTTCTCCTTGAGCGGACGCCCTACGGTAGGACTCGTCCCTCGCTCCCGTTCTCGATGTAGGGCAGTAACGGC
>NQII01005472.1:0-17845 GCA_002778355.1 Clitarchus hookeri | reverse complement strand
CACTTTCGGCTCGTTACTGCGGCTGATTGATTCCCTGCTGGATTGGTTTATGTTTCCCACTGACTGCTCGTGGCAAACTCCCGTCGTCCGGCTCCGAACACCGGACGTCTCGCGGACGGACCTCCGACCAACTGTGTCGTTTCACTGCTCGCACCTGACTGATCTCTCCCTTCCTCTCTCTCGTCGTTTTTGTAGCCTCCCTCGCCATATTCAAACTGCCTCGTCTGCACGTGGTCCGGGAATCTCGTGGCGTGTCCCTGAGTAATAAAAACACGTGTCTGGGGCTCGGGCTGCCCAGCATGGACCTTCGGTTCTGGTATGGCCGTTTCATTGTCTCGTTCTGCACGTGCTTACTTGGCGGGTGGTCTTTGGATCCGCGCCCGCACTGGTCCATCCCTTGTCCCCGGATATGCTGCTATTCTTCTCGTACACCCGCTAAAAGCTTTTCTTGGTTTATTGCGGCGAAGCCCGGGGTCGTGGGACCTCGGCGTATCTTGGGGCAGCTGCCCAGTGCAGCTGTGTTCGCGCCCTGGTGGCTTCCGTTGCCTCCGGATGCCGTCTGCACGTGCAGAAAACTTGGGTGGCCCGTCTTTGCAGCTGTGAGGCGCGGGATCCTTTTTTGGACACGTCCGCCACCCTTAATATTTATTGGTGTTGACCGCCTGCGGCTTCGCTAGCGCGTGTGTTCTGACGACCAAAATACATGGACGCGGGGAGCGTCACATAATACATGGAACAGTTTTTAAAAGGTTCGATTCAAATAATTTGAAGCTACCGCGAATAGACTATATCTCTGCATTCTCGAGTGATTCCTACAAACCATGTGAGTCCTAAATCAGGATTGCAGTACCCGGATATTACACCCGCACTGTTAGAAAAAATGTCCATAAATTTATGGAAAGTAGCGGTTACAAATTATCCAGATATCTGCGTTAAATTGCGGTCCCTTCGTTTTTCTTTTTTTTTTTCAATAACGTTCTGTTCGTAAATTTCACATAAATCTCCGTGAATTCACGAAACATGTCCACAAACTTGCAAGTTTGTTTATTTAAATATGCTCTTTATAAATAGGGGTAGCAAAATAAGTTTTACTTTCGTTACGTGGGTATAAAAATAACCATAAAAATTAAAAATCTTGTCCGGCGGCGGGATTTAAACTAGGGAAAACAACTTGTTAGTCCTACACACTATCCACTCACCTGCTATACTTCTACAAGAAGTAGCGTTCTAAATACATAATTTACGTAAAATTATGCATTCACCTCGTAGTTCGTCATGTTCGTGTGTGTGCGATTTTGGTTTTTTTTTATTTCAAGTTTACAAACAGGAGTAAGAAAAAGAGCTTTATTTTCGTAATGTATTTCACTGTGTATAACAGAGAAATTTAAAAATAAAGCTTAAACATTTTGTTCTCTATTGGGATTTGAACACGAATAAAACAATTACCAATTAATATCTCAAACTACTCACCTACCACACCTTTAAACGAGGTATTTCGTATAAAAAGATTTTACAGGAAAGTGACTAACGCGCCTATCTTAGTTTCAAGTCGTGTTAGAGCACTTGCTATATTTGCGGTTTATAAAACGAGGTTACGAATACATTGTTTTATTTTCGTTATGTGCGTGTTTTACTGTGTATACAGTAAGTTTTGTCCTGTAGCGGAATTTGAACAAGAATCAAAGAATTGGCGCTCCTGAGTGGTTCTCTCTCACCTTCTGCTATTTTACACGAAATAGTATTGCGAAGACGCAATTAGCTCCCGTCCCTACCTCTGACGTACACTTAATACTTAGCAATAGGGTAGGTTAGGAAAAAACGTGATTTTATACGCTTCAGGTATCATCTGCATTGTTCGTGACTCAAAATCGAAGCCATAAGAATACGAAGAGATTCCGTATTTTATATTTACGGAGCTCATATCCATTGTTCGTCATTGCGGAGTGCCTTTCCGTAAAATAACTCTACACCTCCGTAAAAGTTACCGTAAATATAAAGAAATTTCTAACAGTGGGGGTCCTTTCTAATGAGAGCTTCAGCACCGCCTCTATCATCGAACTCTCCGTTCTTCTCTTTCATTACAGTTCTTCTAAACATTACAAGTAAGCAAACAACAAACGATTCAGCAACAACAAAATTATATCCTACCAAAAACATGTCATTATAAGAATCAAGAAACCAACTAATATGCAATCAAATGTCAAATATGCGAACGAAAATATTATTTCTCGTACATGTTATTATTGTTCCTCTGCCAAGCATTTTCTTCTTACACGCAACTCTAAAAGTTCAAAATAATTCCATAACGACTTCGAATACTACTATTTGCAAGTATGTATACCTGTACCGTTCAGAAAGACAGGGGTGTGTAAACTATTAAGTAAAACTATTTTAGCAATTCTATTTGTTTGTGAAAAGAGAGGTAATTTAATTAATTTCAATAGATCGGTTGAATAAACTTAAAGATGCGCTTGCACATTGAATTAAGTGAAAATAAACTCTAAACCTTACGTCAACTGTAATGTGGCGTTAGGCGATGTTAGTGATGAGGCTTTCGAAATGCTGTTGTGTAATATACTCATCACATTTATGTAATGTAAAAAGCAAAACAAAATTTATAAAACTATGCAAAAATTTATTATTAATGTTTTAATGCCGTTTTTCAGCGCAAAATACATGGCATCGTTATAATTTTGGGAGATAAGCCAATCCTGTAAATTTTGACTCGCTGTTACTTTTGAAAAGTACTAGTATTTAGCTCTCTTGATGTCTATCGAGTCACCTAAATATTTCTGTGGGGGAAAAGAAACCGTTAAAAACGTTAGTTCACACAATGGCGAGTTCAGAGCAGTCGGTCGAGTGTCTGCAGTCTAGTTGAGAGACATTAGTGTTGTATATCTTCCATTGTCTCATTTCTAAGCCAGTTCTGTAAACACGATATTTTTTTTTTAAAGTAAGCTGTACCAAAATCTTTATAAGTAGACATTTCTTCTCAAAAAACTAAATTAAATAAATGCATCAATAGCGATTGACAGCAAAAAAAACTTATACAGTTCATTTATTAAGTTTCTTCGCACGTTTGAAAATAAAAAGTGGCCCGATTACAAATTGAGCTAGTCGCTTACGGCTTGCATCTCAGTGAGTGTGGCACTTACCATCGAGGTCTTGAGAGCCGAGATGAATATGGAGCCGCGCCGGAATGCAAAGGCAGGGTAAACGGGAGATTCCCGAGAAAACCCGCCGACCAGCGGCATCGTCCAGCACGAATCCTACGTGCCAAGATCCGGGAGTGACCACGCCGGGAATCGAGCCCGGCTCGCCCAGGTGGAAGGCGAGTAGGCTAACCACTACACCACCGCGACCGCAGTTTGCTTCTCAGTGAAGCCACAGAGTAGTTTAGAATATAGAGGTGAAATAGCCACTTATTACACGAACTCCATCTGCACACGCCACCAAAATGGCGTCAGTAGCCAACAACATGTTGGAACACTATTCGCCAATCCGCGCTAGGTAACCAACTCGCCAGCCGGCAGCCCAGCCAATAGGAAACCTAAGGCAGGACGCAGCAACCAATCAGGCACAAGGTCCGTTCCCAGAGACACGCGCAACCAATAAGAGAATGGGTACGCTCATATCAAAGGAGCCGACACGCCATTTCGTCTCTGTGTACTTGTCTACTCTGTTATGCATTTATTTATTGACTTCTGTAGACTTGAGTGTGCATTCCCGTGCTGTTAAGGACAACGTTGATGAAATGTTCGATCCCTGGGTGGCAAAGTTTTGTGGAGCCTGTTCACTGGACCAGTTCCAGGTGCAGTTCTTCAGGCCACCAAGTCCGTTAACTAGTTTTTGGAACTTGCTGCTTTTGACATTACCCAATAGGAAAACATGTCCATTAGTGTCAAATCCGGTGAACGTGGAAGGTAAGGCATTTGACCGTCTCCTGCGAACAACCTTCCTGGAAATATAACCTTCCTGGAAATATAAAATTCCTGGAAATATAACATTCCTGGAAATATAACATTCCTGGAAATATAACCTTCTGAAAATATAACCTTCCTGGAAATATAACCTTTCTGGAAATATAACATTCCTGGAAATATAACATTCCTGAAAATATAACATTCCTGGAAATATAACATTCCTGGAAATATAACCTTCTGGAAATATAACATTCCTGGAAATATAACATTCCTGGAAATATAACCTTCTGAAAATATAACCTTCCTGGAAATATAACCTTTCTGGAAATATAACATTACTGGAAATATAACCTTCTGAAAATATAACCTTCTGAAAATATAACCTTTCTGGAAATATAACCTTTCTGGAAATATAACATTCCTGGAAATATAACATTCCTGGAAATATAACATTCCTGGAAATATAACCTTCTGAAAATATAACTTTCCTGGAAATATAACCTTTCTGGAAATATAACATTCCTGGAAATATAACATTCCTGGAAATATAACATTCCTGGAAATATAACCTTCTGAAAATATAACTTTCCTGGAAATATAACCTTTCTGGAAATATAACATTCCTGGAAATATAACATTCCTGGAAATATAACATTCCTGGAAATATAACCTTCTGAAAATATAACTTTCCTGGAAATATAACCTTTCTGGAAATATAACATTCCTGGAAATATAACATTCCTGGAAATATAACATTCCTGGAAATATAACCTTCTGAAAATATAACTTTCCTGGAAATATAACCTTTCTGGAAATGTCCTGTATAGATAAGCGCGTACCTGTAAATTCACAAAGTAGAGCATTAAAGCCCAGAAATTTTAGCATAAAGTCGTAAAAAAATATGATAAAGCTAAAATTTTGTATTGTCGTTTCATTTGGTATGCTGGGTTACATATAAAAACGTCCCGAAAATTCTTTGGGCAATTCCCTGTTTTCAGAGCACAAGTGATTCAATTTCCACAGTTTTTGGATAGTAACTACATGGTACTATCTCCCTTACTCAAGATAAGAGCGAAATAGTTCAGTATCACAGGTATGACATAATAGTTGTATTTTATAAAACGTAAAATAAGAAGGTTGCAAATGCAATAGCTAAAACTACTCAAGTCGCAGAAAATATTCCATAAAATTTTAATCGAAACTCGGCTTATTATGAAAACCATTCTCTGAATGTTTGCAACAATGTATGGATATAAAAGAGCACAGCTGCAAATAAACATAGATATTTATAAGTAAAACCTAATTGCAAACAAAAAACCATAAGCAATTTAATATACCCGCAAACTCTGTGACTTTTTTTAATGAAGCGTTCGCTGATTTATCCGGTAGACAAGTTTTGTACTACTGCGCATGTACCACTGCGCATGTGCGAATCTGATATAGTGTATGAGATACGGGGCAGGTATTGTTTCGAGTGTTGAACTCAGAAGTGGTCTGCTAACTTTGAAGTAGCTAAATGAGAAGTGTAAATGAGTGGTTGTGGTAGGAGCTGCGATGACAAGGGAGATACCGATGGCGTGGCGTGATTGGCCGGCGCCGAGTCACGGAGTCAAGCGCGGCGGCAGATTGCCAGGGAGTGTGTGTGTCACGTGGGAACAGCAGTGTTATCTCAGGGCAGTATCGAGCACAGCCGTGGGAAGTTTGCCGACACTGGCCCCGCTAATTGCGTCGCAAGTGACGACCGGAAACACTACGCGTGTGTGCGTGCGTCTACTCGCTGTCTCTTGCTCTGCATAACACTTCCCCTTCTCCCCTCACATTCGTCATTAAGGATCAATAATTTCACTTTAATTGTGACTTTTTCCTACACACACAGGGAAATAGCAAAACAATTTTCTAACCAACCTGGGGTCGCGGTGATGACGTGGTTAGATTACTCGCCTCCCACAAAGACCAACCGAGTTCGATTGATTGGAAAGGGCTTATTAACGTCCTCCGGTGTTACGCTTGAAGGCTTACAAACTAACTTATGACCTAACAAACTAACACCCATGCCTTACCCAGGATTCGAACCCAGGACCACCCGCACCGCATAACAGCGGCGCACCAACCGACTGCGCCACGGGAGGTCGGCTGAACCGACTTCGATTCCAGGATTTTCATGCGGGGGAAACGTACGGTAAAAAGCCTTTGTTGAGTCAAACAATGTTTGTTTGAGACAACCAAATTTATTGTTTGTATAGGGGAAATGAAGTATCTCGTTGTTGTAACCAAATAATTTTTTTGTTCTTATTTGGTTGCCCCGAACAAATATTTGATTAGTGCAACAGATTTTTTGGGCTCCACGTATATCACACAGTTTCGGTTAGGATAAAAAAATTGGGAGAGCGAACGAAATTAGAACCCGGATACGGCAGATCCCCGAGAAAACCCGCCGACCGGAGACATCGTCCAGCACTATTCCCCCATGCGTAAATCCGGGAGTGACACCGCCGGGAATTGAACACTGTTCGTCTAGGTGGGAGGCGAGAAGTCTAACCACTACGCCACCGCGGCCCTCACAGACGAGTGGAAGCCATGCTTTCCGCTTGCACTGGGTTGATGACAGTTTTAGGACTCTAGTACTGAACGATTGTGATTGGTCCGCAAAGAACTGAGCAGCGTCAAACATGAACCAAACTGCCATACAAGACGCTACAGTGTTTTCGAAGATGTGTTCACAAAAATAAATGTCCACGATTTCCTTATGTCTCGGGATAGTGTACGAAGGAATGCAGAGGTAAAACCGACACTTATTTCGCAAACTTCAGCCGCACACGACAGAAAAATGGCTTCACTGACCAGACAAACGTTGGAACGGCGTTCACCACTCAGCGTCTGGCAACCTACTCACCAGCCAATAGAGAACGTTTTGCAGCGCGCAGTAGCCAATCAGTGAAGACGCCCGATTTTCGCTAACAATAATTCCGCACCAACCAATCTTCAATATGCTACGTGCAAGCTTGCAGTTTTCCTCTGGCCGTCGACCACAGGTTTGTTCCCTCGCGTGGTGATCTCTGCCTGCTGCTTCTGTCGAGAGCAGGTGAGATGTTCCCAAGGAACATAACTGGAGTAAGGAGAGCAGGTGCTCTCCACCTGACGACGCAAATGACAGAGAGGAAAAGCAAACATGTTGTCTTATGACGAAGAAGACGATGGCTCACGTAGCTGTAATTGACAATGGCAGTGACTTTCTCCGGTAACAACTTTCACTTTTATTGGTAACAAAATATACTTCTACGCTACTTACAGGATGACCAGTACGTTTTATGATAGGTCTAATGAATAATCTTTCCAAAAAAACTAAATCTTGAATCCCCCAAGAACCTATCATGCAGTCGTGTGGTAGTTCATGTGTTTGTGGGTGGGAACGTTGTTACTCTAACTGCTCTTTCTGCTCCATCTCGGCGAGCAAGGGCAGAAAGAGCTGCCAGCGGTGATCCTGCCCCGCGAACAAGTGCTTCCGGTAACACGAACGGCCAAGAGCGAGAAAGAGCACGAAAAGAGCAGAAGTAGTAGAAAGAACGCACCACGCGAACAAACCCCACGTGTCTCTTTGAGATGACGATGTGATGTCCGGATAGACAATCAGAACTAGGTCATTACAGCACTGAGCATCTGTGACTCGCGGGCAAGCACGCAAGACGCGTGGCAAATGAAACTCTCCAATTACGAAACACGACTTGGGTAAAGCGTTTCTAAATAAAACAAAGTAGGCTCTCTTTTCTCGAAAACCCGGNTCTGTGTCCGACCACGCCTGCCAACTTACGCAAACAAAGCGAAGAGGGAGGGAGGGAGGAGCCGTGAGCAGGGGAAGAGCGATGAACGGGAGTGGCAAGCGGGCAGGAAGGAAGGTCGTATTAAAGGGAAGGACAAGACAGACTCGCGAGTAGTGGGGGGGGGGACTCACTTTCAAACTTGCGCATCAGACCTACACTGGCACAGGAAAGACGTCATTAAACTTTTTTTTTATATAGAAAACCCTCCTCCCCCCTCCCCGACTCCTGGGCCCTACAGCCAGTGTCGCCACATTTATACCGAGAATTCCACTAGGCCAGCAATTCTTAACCCGTCCAGCCTCTGCGACTGTGAACGCGGGCATTTTGCACATGAAGAACGTTTGTGGTTATAATAGGCTGTTCACAGTAAACTGAGCACTTTGAAAGTACTGCTTAAGATCTACTTGCATGCACGTTGTGTATTTTTCCGCATTATATAAAATTATCGTTGCCTTGGACCTCATCACTTTATTTATGCGTCGGTCAAGCGAAACCATTGAATTATTATAAAAGTAAATATTTTACAAATATGTTCGTTTTTACACTTAGATGTATTAAAAAAAACAGAATGCGAAATAAATTATTTAATTTATCACAAATGGTTACCTGACACTTTTTATCCGACGTTAAGACATGGAACTACTTCCCCTCCATCATTACCAACTTTACTTGGCTCACGTCAAGCAGTGCGCCCGTTAAAACATATGCGGGTTGACTTCAGAAGTGTTCACTTGACCGTGAACAGCCCGTAGCACTGTACACAGGTGTACTGAGCTTCTTCCTGGTGAGAAATGTGATTTGGAGGAGTTGCATCTGTCGTTTGTGAGTGGTTAGTGTGCTTACTGGCGTTCCAGAACAGGCGTTGCGTTGTCTACTGTTGCGAGAAGCACGCTACACAGCCATCCAACGTGTTCACGAACGCAACATTTGAGCTCGGGAAATAATTCGCAACTGAACAGGTCAAGTTGCGGTCCGCTGGTGTTACTAGTGTATTTTACTATTCATGAAAATGTTGGAAATGTGCAGTTGTGCAACTTTTTGGATATTACTGAACCTGGTTGTTTCAAATTTTGTTGCAAACTAAACTTGAGATTGCAGCAATTTGTATAGTATAAATTAATGGGTTGAACACATGAAAATATTTATTTTGCTCATTTTAAAGACACGGTTTGGGTTCTAGCAACATTTACGTCATATCAAGGCGTTGTAGAAATCACAAAGTTTAGGAAGCCCTGCAGCAGACTACTTCAACCTGAATCCATCAAGTCGTGAAAATATATTTAATCATTCTCCTAATAATGACAGGATCTATATTTCAAATTCAACTTATTTGTTGTTAAAACTAGTTGTTTGGCACAGTTATTTAAAAAAACGCACATATAATAGATGATTGCACTCGTGAGAAAGTTAGCAATAAACGTAAATAGCAACGACAACGTAACAAATAAATAAGCATACCCTAATCATGCAATGCCACCAGTTCACGAATAATAACAAAACTAATATTCTAGAAACACTTATAACTTCAACATGCACATATTTTAATATAATTTTGCACACTCCNTTGTTGTTAAAACTAGTTGTTTGGCACAGTTATTTAAAAAAACGCACATATAATAGATGATTGCACTCGTGAGAAAGATAGCAATAAACTTAAATAGCAACGACAACGTAACAAATAAATAAGCATACCCTAATCATGCAATGCCACCAGTTCACGAATAATAACAAAACTAATATTCTAGAAACACTTATAACTTCAACATGCACATATTTTAATATAATTTTGCACACTCCATATATATATATATTTTTTTTTTTTCCTTCCAAATTATTATTTACCGCGCACTACCGAAAGCTTTCAAAAAAGCCACTGATCACTAGATAGCAATGATGTCCATTTTATATAAATATGTGAATGTTTTAATATGTTTATCTATAACCGTTTATCATTCTTTTAAATAAATTTTGCTATTCATTTCTTCAAATGAATTAAAATTATGACCTTACAACCACCCTTGTTAGATTTTGTCTAATTTTTTCTTTTATTTTATCTATATGTACGAAAAACATTAAAACTGTGATTTTTACAGTCCACAATGCAAAAATTGTGTAATCAAAAAATTTGTTGTGCAAGAAAAGAGTTTTAGCAAGTAATGTGTTCATGCTGAACGATAAAACTTTCCTATTTTAACTGTTCGTACATTCTTTCGCAGTCCTGGCTGACCATAATTTTGTTTGTTTTCGTACTATACTCAGTAATTGCAACACAATCGCTGGCTTAATTGACGCGATAAGTTCAAGCACTTGAGCGTGAGACAGTTTAGTTTTCGGAATCAGACTCGTGAACTGCGGAGCCTGACTCTCGCCAGAATGATAATAATCCTGGCAGCACATGAAGTAATCATTACAACAAACAACAGGCGAGACAACTTATTTCGTGCAGATATAATAATGAACATGTTGGTGCGTAGCACATAAGATTGTCCTTCACCGGGATTACCTCGGCTGGAATGACAGTGGAGATAAGGTGTGGAGCCAACCGCAATGAAGCTCCTCGGAGGACAACAAAGATCTCACGATAGAAAATCAGCTAGGAATACTGTATTTTTTCTCAACCTACCCTAATTCTAAAAGGAGAGTCGGAGGTCCCAGGTAGGGATAGAACTTAAGTGCATCTCAGGACTGAACCCCGTATGCTAAAGACCTGCAGGAAATATTCTAACTAAGGCTGCGTTGCAAAACACTACTGTAAGAGTAGAGTAATATAACAGAGAGTGGCAGCTGAGCAAAGAAAGAGAAAATGTGCTTTTGGAACGAGCATGATGCAAATAACATGCTGTGTTAAAAAACACGTACTGATTAATAGAGCCCCGAGTATTTAGCGGCTTGAGTTGGCAGCAAGCTAGGCTGGACAGTCCTATATACACTCGAGATATTATCGTCTGCTTATTGGTTGCTGTGACCAAGTGAGGCCTCTGCACATGCGCCATAGAGGATGGGAGAAGTGGCTACTACTCGACCGAGATACGTGTGCACCTGGAAAATATGTGAAGTACGCAAGGTGGTACTGTCCTCTCTCTTCGCTCAATCAAAGTTCCTCACCTCCCTCCGGGGCCACGGTGGCTGGGCAGTTAGACTGCTCGCCTCCCACCAAGCCGAACCGGGTTCAATCCCCGGCTGGGTCACCGGATTTCCGCTTGTGGGAATCGTGCCGGACGATGCCGCTTGTCAGCGGGTTTTCTCGGTGATCTACCGTTTCCCCCGCCCTTGCATTCCGGTGCCGCTCCATTCATCGCTTCACCCTCATCGGCTCTCAAGACCGCGCTGTTAAGAGCCGCCCAGATCTCTCCACTCTCTCATCTTGATATGTGCACGTTCGTCATGCAGACGTCTGTCATCGTAAACTGAATCTAACACTAGGTGACGTTCTAAAGACGTTCCTTCTAAGTAGGGACTGAAATGCACCAAGTGTGGTGGGAAAGTCAGTGGGTTGGCCACACTGCGTGAACCTGGGCGTCTCACGGTCGAGGAGTTGGCATCCGAGCGGGACAAATGAAGCAGAGGCAGTGCGAGCGAGGGGCATTATGGGAGCGACGCTAAGTAGGCGGCTTTGTTAATGTCGACGCTGATGGTCGTTAAGGAGGGTTTATGAATATGTAAGGACGGCGAGGAGGCGCCTGGGGCGATAATGTCGTCACGGTAATTATTCTCGCAGGGGGTCGTTAATGAGCCGAGGTCCGGCTACAACTCCTCGTCGCGAAGAGGGCTGGTTCGTTTTTATTTCTCGCCAAGTCGGCTTGGCTACAGAGTACTCGATAATACAGAGGCGGAGTGAAATGGTTAAGGCGGCTCTGAACAACGAGGTCTTGAGAGCCGATAAGGGTGAAGCACGGTGAGAATGGAGAAGCGCCGGAATGCAAGGGCAGGGGAAACGGGAGATCCCCGACGAGAAAACCCGCAGGTGAAAATCCGGGAGTGACACAGCCAGGAATCGAACCACATTGGCCGAGATGGGTGGCGAGTAGTTTAGTATAACCGAATCAGCATTCATTTTGTGTACTGATTCCAGACATAGAACAGCCTGGGACTACGTATGAATGTAAATATTTTTAACCAGAATTACTTGGTTTCTCTTCTTGAATTTTTATAGAAGACTTGGAGAGAATTAAAGATGGATAGTTTCGATTAACTGGATAATTACTTAATTTGCGTTCTTTGACTTTAATAAAGGGCGTCGTAAGGGTAATTTGCTTCCCTTACATGTAAGGTAAAATTACCTCTTTATTTTTATTACAGTGTGCGTGAGATGCTAATTGTGATAAGTGTGGTGGTGATTGTGGAGGATTGCGGAGGAACATCGGTGAGTACTGGTGAGGAGTATTGCTGAGGATTGGGACTGATCGAAGTATTGATATCTGAGAAGAGCGAGAAAGATAATACTAATTATCACCCGAACTGCCCTCGTACATTCCATGTCTTAAGGACATAATAGTATTGGTATTCATATTAATAACAAGTATAATGGGCTTGGATTGGTCACATACATTAAAAAAATATCCGAGTAGCATACTTATGCCTACATAACAGTCGAGGGGTTGAATAATTTGCAGATTCTGACATCGTGTAATAATTTTACTTCAAGGGAGGAAACCGAAAATAAATTAACTGAATGTAAGTCCTTTGTCTGTTTCTGCAATACTCTATGTACAATTTCGGGGAAAAAATTCAAAAAGTATATATACAATTTTGAATATTTTTTTTTGTTTTAAAAGTAAATAAATATTTTTAAATAACAGTTTTAAATTTTAAAAATAATGAAATCTTATAATAAATACCGATTTTCGATTTGACATACACTATGATTATAAAACCAATATGGCTGTCAGAAACCAACGTATGTTCTTAAAGGGTTAGTAGGCGTAACAGCTGAGCTCCTTCGGGTATCTTCGTCAATCCCGAGTCGAACCGAATTAGGGGTCCTAAGTCCGCCGAAGAAGCGAGCGTCTCTCAGCCACAACCACACACTGTATTTTAAAACGCATTGCCCCCGTAGCCCCACATTCACACTACTCTCTCGGAATTTTCTTTTTAAAAATTTAAACAGACTGTAAAAACCGAGAATGCAGTCAGTACGGCGGGGAAGGGTTCCCCTCAGATGCTAGGGTTGTTGCGTGTGGAGAGGGGGGTGGGGTGGGGTGGTGCCATCATCACAGCGAGGCGTCTCTACGCGGACGAGGCTACAAAGGACGGGTAATGGCGCCCTGCTACCCCCTCCTCCACCCCCACACTCACTCCCAGCTGCTCAGCCATCGGGCCTTCTAAACTGACAAACTGAAGCCGGCCTCCGGCGTGGCATCTGAATAGCGCCCGGATTGAAATTGTCAAAGAGATTGTTTTGAGCCGGCGAGAGAGGACTTGGGAATCTTCCCCCGTCCCTTATCTTCACCCCCTTCGCACCCCCGCACGAGGTCTTGAGCCAGCCCAGCTCCTTCCCACTCCCAAGTGCCCCGAACTTGGCAGTGAATGCTCCCCTCTCTGATGAAGGGACCCCCGGCGTCGAGGAAACCTGTCATTTCTGCATAACAGGGCCCCGAGTGCAAGTGTCTGTCGCTTTGAGAACGTCGCCCAGCCAGTCTGAGAGAAACTTCCCACCCGCACATCGGGAGAATGCCGCCTTTTCAAATCATCTTGCGGATCTAAACTCCACTCCGCTCTTCGTGGCTGCGGACTTTTTTTTTTAATCCGTGCTGCCGTGGATTTTGAGAGATTGTACACGTCGTATCGAACAAAAATATTACAAACTTTGCGAGGAGTTTCCGTGCGCAAAATAAGACGAGGCACATTGTAGCGTGAACAGCGATTATTGAGAGAAGCACGCGACTTGGAAGTACGACGTTTAAAAATGAATTTATTAACACATTTCAGAAAATACGCGAATTGAAGACAGCAAACTCCATTCAGTAGGGGGTGTCCTCTTGCTTTAATTATTATTTTTTACATACAGTACCCATCAAAAGTTTAAGACCGTTAGTAAATTTGTCAATATAATTTCCTGCTTTAAACCTTTCAGTGTAATCTATGTTAAACAATTTTATATTATTGTAACCATCAAAATACATATTAAATTATTGAAATCGATGAAATAATTTCCAAGTTATGATATTTGGAACGGTTAGAGAAATCGAGATTTATTATTCCCCTTTTAGTGTAAAATATTTATGCAAACAGTTATTTGACATTTATTTTAGTGTAATATTATTTTTTAATACCTTTATTAAAATACATTTGAAAGAGAAAACAAACAAGGACCATAATAAATTTCCAAACAAGTTTTTTACTTTTGTTAATCGAATTCACATTGTAAGGAAAATTAGCTGTAAATTACCAGTTGAGCAATGTGTGGGGTTTCCAGAGTTAGTTACTTCTCTTTCCACACAAAAGACAACATTACAGGTTTGTTACCGGAAAATTATAAATTCACCGATTATTGCCATTCATGTAGAGGCATAAAGTTGCAATGGAAGTTCGGCGCTGTTGCTGTGTATAAATTGGGGGGAAAGTTTATTACCGAAAATAAAATGGCCAATTGTAGGAATGAGTAAGTTTAACTAAACACTTCTAGAAATTGCAGCCCAGTTGGGCATTTCTAAGGCATATGTATCAAATACAATTTAAAAAAATTGAAATCAGGTGCATTATACTCATGTGAAAACACTCTAATAAAAACACGAACTAATGTTCATATGCTACAAAATTTTAAGTAATTTTTTTTTAATAAGTATCAAATGATTCCACAGTGTTCACTTATTTCTGTTATTGACTTATATCCTATATAATGTACAGTTAAAATTTTTATTTTCATCTTGCGTGGTCTTAAACTTTTGATGTGTACTGCATTATTAATAATCATGTTGTAATTAATAAAAACGTCTGACTCGATGCAACTCCCTCAGGCGAACAGTTATCTCTGAAACACACGCTCTTTGTAAGGGTGCAGTATAACTCCTTGCAACTATACAACCTGCGCTGCTTAAACTGACAGGTTCACCAACCACGCAGATGCAGTACAAAAGTAACTAATCGATTGCACGGTCGTTGGGTCGACATGTAAACTCTGTACGTCGATGCAATCGCTTATGTAGCGAGTGACACTTTCCAGACGACAGCAATTGCCATTCGCCACGCGCATTTCATATTATGGGTGAAATTAGCATTCGTACCTGGTTTATCCAAAAAGTGTTTATTTAGTTTGGCGAACCTCCTACAGTAATTATTCAGAGTGGTGACCTTGTACATCAATATACAACTGGCAGCGCAGCATCAAGTATTTCCGGATTCTTCCAAACATTCTTGATGTATGACGTAGCCGGAATCCATAATCCGCGGCAAAGGCCCTGGTGTAGCTCCGCAGGAGTATGATTCATCGAGCATTTTAAATAGCCCCGCAGGGAACAACCAAGTGCATCTAGGTGAGGTGAGCGCGCAGGCCATTCGTTAGTGCCGCGATAGTTAGTCCATCCGTTGTCAAATGTTGCATGCAGGTGCTCCCTTGCAGTGGCATTGTTGCGTTCAGTATTCGCACATGTTTACCTGGCCATTCTAATTCAACATTAAGACATACAATTACTTTCCCTCCGACGTTACCAACTTTGCTGGGCGCTTGCCAATCAGTTTGCCCGTCAACATACGCTATATGAAGGTGGGAGCAGTAGTACTTTCAAAAGTTGATTTCATAAGTGCTTAACTAACTATGAACATCCTGTAAACTAGAGTGTATCAGGAAGTGCATTACTAGCATTGCTATATTTACGACTCTCATTTGTTCTGTACAAGTGCGTTGATACAAACAGTGGTCACTCTGTACATCAACATGATTGCCAACGTCTCGTAATAAAATAATATGCTTGGAATGTTAAAATTATTTTTGAGTGAATTTTTTTCCTGTGATGGATGCAATTTGTCACTTTCGACACTGGACGTATTTATGCACTGGATTATTTTCTTCCAACAAGCTAGACGCAGAAGTCTGCCTGAGCCTGGGAAGACACGAACCCTTCATTGACTGTTGTACTTTGCTTACGTCACATCTTGTTCTTGTCGACTCAGAACTCACCCGCTGTACCGACAAACGTGTGTTAATGGTCCACTGTGCTGTAGTGTGTGGCCAACTTCGTGTGCACCAATAAAACTAGCCTTACTTGTGCATAGTATCTATAATTCCATCGTGCTCAGTAGCGTATTTCATAACCGGCCTGTATTATTCGGCCGCAAGATACCTTCTAAAGGACAGATATTTCATGTTGTGGTCCTTGCTTAACAGAATGAAGTAACAAATTAAGTAGGTAGGTGAAAAAAATTTGAAACTAAAGCATTATTAATAAATAGTTTTCCTACGGTATACGGGCATCGTGTTTAAAGTTTTATATAAATACATATTACTAGGAGCCAGTGACTTTTCGCGTAAAAATCGGAGCACACAGTAGACTTCTATACTATATACACACCTCAGCTGTTGTTATACCTCCATTGACTGCTGGTGCCGTGTCCGTCTTTGACCAAGCCTCTCAGGACTAAGTAACTCCGACACTGAACCTTCGTGATTCGTGCGCAAACGGTTAACACGGGCCAGAACATTTTTTTAGCCAATCAAAGAAGCTGGACGACCCTGCAATGCTTTGGACTGTATCTTGTCTCGAAATCTTTCTGCGAAATATCACTGCCCCTGCATATTATTGATAACTTTACTTCAGGTTGCTGGTACCTGATTTAGGGATGTGGAAACAATTTTTTATCAATAATGTTACCTCTCATTTTCATTTCTGTAGAAACAACATCCATGTTAGATTTTTTTAAAACAAATATTGCGTTAAAAGCAATATTTTCTGAAATTGCTGAACTATGTGCATTCCCTCAAGTTGGCGGCCCTGACGTAAGTACACTCCTATGGAAGTAGGTTTTCCATATTTTATTTCGTTTTGTTAGATGAAACACTTTATAAGGTCAAGTCAAAATGAATTAAACAACTTCACACAGCTACCGCAATTTAACCCCTTAATGTGTTATCACGGGTATACGATAGTCCCGCCGGCCTAACAACTGACTTGTCTCCGCCTACCCAAGTGAAAGAGAGAGATAGTCCGACTTGCAAAGCACCAACCACAGGTAGCTGGCAGGTGGGCAGATGAATCTGCATNCCCTTGCCATACCATCGTCGTCCAATTGTTTCCTTCCCCGGGGAGAAGTGTACCGACATTGGTAGAGCTCCCAAGTCCTAAGTTACAGCCGCGGTACTATATTTCACGTATGGCGTGTTGCAGAATAGGTAAATTTACGACCGGCGCTGTACAAAGTCAGAAACTAGCGTCAATAAATACAGCACTTTTCCCAGGGCAATGCTATTGGCTGCTGCAGGTACACGAAAATGTTGCTATTGGATGCTTTATCTCAGATCAACTTCCGTGCCTGGGTGCTTTCCGTGTTACGCGTCTTAGGTATTTTCCCGCGAATCACAGACATGCACTGTCGTAGTCACCCAATCACAGACATGCACTGTCGTAGTCACCCAATTACGATTGTCCAGTCAAGGAAGAAATATCTTCTCACAAAAACACGCCACCAATAAGCATAATAAAACTGCTGATATGCCCGTAGGGTATTTAAATCCATTGAAATCCATCACGAGCGGAATTTTTTTTCGTGAAATTAGGATGTCCCTACCTATATAAACTATTTTCATACGTTCCATAGTGTACGTTATTAGAAGGAATTTGAAAAACGTTTCAGACAAAAAGTTCTCGTCTTTTGCAGCGCCTGGATAGAAAAATGAATGTGTAAGTTAAGGGGTTAACTGATTACTGCAAGGCCAAACATTAGTAGTAGTGTGAAATGGAGGCTTCGAAGACAGCGTGCTCGCGGGGAGTAGGGAGTTGACCTTGAGAAGCTTGGTAANCAAAAAAATTCAAAAGTTCCAAAAAATTATTTTTTCTAGAACATTCGATGGCGGCCATTTTCGAATCCCTAGGCCGGCGCCGCCAAGGAGTAAGCCATGGGGGAATCCTCCCTAGGCCGACGCCAAGCTGGCTGGCAATATGGCCGCCGTCG
>NQII01005471.1:117880-161337 GCA_002778355.1 Clitarchus hookeri | reverse complement strand
GTGGTTAAGTCAGGCATGTTACAAAATCTTGTAAGTAAAAGGAATTAGTACACCACAAATGAACAATGTTATAATTTTATAAAATATTTTTTTAACCAATTAAATAGTTGTACTAAAAATTATTATTTTGGTGATTTTACCCTAAAGGGCAAAAAGTCTTGTCATATTTAAACATTGCATACACTTATTCCTAATAAAATTGATTCAAAGTCATCTGATTATAATAAGTTAATAACATTTTAATTAAAAAATAATTGCATTTAAAAATTATAAAACGATTACAATAAAAATGAAAAATTGAATGATGTTTATGTTAGTCTGAATTTTGTCATACAAATTAAATCAATGGATTTAATGAAACTGGTCATTTCAAAATTTAAGTAGCCATTATGAACTTTACTAATTACAACTTTTAAAAAGGAAATTTTCAATGAATTAATGAATGTTGCTTATGAAAATAAATTAAAATATTACATATAAAATTAAATTGGTAATTAAAAAAAAGGAGTTGTTTTGAATTTAAAATTAAATAATTAAATCAAAAAAGCAAATTTTAATGCACAAAATGAACTATTTAAACATGTATTTGAAAAAATATAAAATATAAAATCGCAGAAATGAACGGTTATAATTGAGAAAATATGAAAATGTAAATAATAATATTAAATGTAATTTTGATAAAATAATTGATCTTACAAATAGAGTAGTTTTGTAAGAACATAAAATAAATTCATAAAAATACACAATGGCAAATAAAATTGTTTTTATACATAATTTTGTTATTATTAAATGATAAGATTATCAGAAAAAGCATTAAGGAATTATTGGGATTAAAATGGTGGTAATGATACAAAAATTAAAAGAAATATATATATTTTAACATATATACACCTTTTTTTCATTAAAATTATTTTAATTAACTGTCTTGAAATTAAGTTATTTGGAATATTTTCAATTAAGGCTTATCTTCGTCATAAAAATCAAAATGATGAATTAAATAAAACCGATAATTTAAATTATTTTATTATTCCTTATGCGATTAAAACCACATATAAAAAAATTTCATTCAAGAATAGTAAAAATATTTTTCTTCATAACTGTAATTGGAATAAATATGTTAAATTTGAAAATTTCAATAATTAAGTAAGGTAGTGAAAGAAACAATTAGTACACTACATATGAAAAATATTATAATTTTATAAAATATACTTTTAAAAAAATTAAAATTTTGTACTATGTTATTATTACGGAGATTTTACAGACAGAACAAAACGTTTTGTCATATAAACGACATTGCATACACTTTAACCATAAAAATTGATTCAAAGTTATCTGAATATAACAAGTTAATAACTTCTTAATTAAAAATAATTGAATTGAAAATTAATTAAATGATTATATTAAAAGTGAAAAATTAAATGACTTTGATGTTAGTCCTAATATTGTCATACAAATTAAATCAATGAATTAAATGAAAATGATCATTTCAAAATTTAAGTAGTTGTAATGAACTGTACTAAAAATAACATTAAAAAGGAAAATTTCAATCAATTTATGAATGTTGGTAATGAAAATGAATTAAACTATTATATAAAAAATAAACCTGATAATTAAAAACATGAAGATGTTTTGTATTTCGAATTAAATAAATATGCCAAAAAATGTAAATTTTAATGCACAAAATGTACTATTTTTACATGTATTAGATAAAATTAAATATAGAATCGAAGTAATGTATGGTTATAATTGAGAAAATATGAAGGTTTAAAAGATAATATTAAATGCAGTATTGATAAAAAAAATTGATCTAATAAGTAAAGTAGTTCTGTAAGAACATAAAATAAATTCAGTTATATATAATGGCGAATAAAGTAATTTTTATACATGATTTTGTTATTGTTAAATGATATAAATTATCAGAGAGAAAATTAATGAGGTTTTGGGATTAAAATGTTGGTAATAATCCAAGAATTAATAGGAAAATATATGTTTTTGACGATACATACATATTTTTTTCATTACAACTATTTTAATGAACTATCTAGAAAATAAAAATTAATTGGAAGGATTTCAATAAAGACTTAAACTATGCCATAAAAATAGGAATGATGAAATAAATATAATAGATTATTTATATGATTTTATTATTCCCGATGCAATTAAAACTACATTTAAAAAAATTTAATTCAAGAATAGTAAAAATATTTCCTCTTAACAGTAATTTAACTGAATATGTTATACATTGAAATTTTCATTAATTAAGTAAGGTAGTGAAAGAAACAATTAGTACACTACAACTGAATAATGTTATAATTTTATAAAACGTACTTGTTATACAAATTAAAAGTTTGTAATATAAGTTATTATTTCGGTGATTTTACCAACAGAACAAAAAGTCTTGTCATATTAAAACATTGCATAAACTTAATCCATAAAAATTTATTCGAAGTTATATGATTATAATAAGTTAATAACATCTTAATAAAAAATAATTGATTTGAAAATTAATTAAATTATTACATTAAAAGAGAAAAATTGAATGACTATGATGTTAGTATTAATTTTGTCATACAATTTTATCAATCATTTTAATTTAAATGATGATTTCAAATTTTAAGTAGTCTTTAAAAACTGTACTAATAATAAAATAAAAAGGACATTTTTAATGAATTAGAATGCTGCTTGTGAAAATGAATTAAACTATTATATTAAAAATAAACTTGATAGTTTAAATAATGAAGATTTTTGTATTTCGAATTAAATAAATATGCCAAAAAAATGTAAATTTTAATGCACAAAATGAACTATTTAAATGTGTATTAGAAAAAAAAAATAAAATCGCATAATTATATTGTTATAATTGAGAAAATATGAAGATTTAAATGATAATATTAAATGTCATTCTGATAAAATAATTGATCTTTCAAGTAGAGTAGTTGTGCTAGAACATAAAACAAACATATTAATACATAATAGCAAATAAAATATTTATTATACAACATTTTTATTGTTAAATTATATGATTATCAGAAAAAGCATTAATGACTTCTTGGGATTAAATATTGGCAACTATCCTAGAATTAAAAGAAAAAGATGTTTTTTTTAGAGAAAAATAATATTTATTTTTAGTAGAACTATTTTAATGAATTATCTAGATAATAAAAGTATTAAGAATGATTTCATTAAGAAATTAAAATTTGTCATAAATATCAGAATGATGACTTAAACTAATTTTTTAATTACTGATGCGATAAAAATACATTAAATAAATTTATTTTATGAATAATAATACTATTTCTTCATAACTGTAATTTGACTGAAAATGTTAAAATTGAAAATTTCAATAATTAAGTAAGTTAGTGAAAGAAACAATTAGTACACTACCAATGAAAAATGTTATAATTTTGTAGAAGATATTTTTTAACCTAATTAAATGTTTACACAAAAATTATTATTTAGGTGATGTTAACATAAAAATTAAAATTCTTGTCATACAAAAAACTTTGAATACACTTATTCCTAATAAAATTGATTCAAAGTTATCTGATTATAATATGTTAATAATATCTGAATAAAAAAATAATTGCTTTGAAAATGAATGAAATTATTTCTTTATAAGTGAAAAATTAAACGACTTTAACAAATTCTTAATTTTGTCATACAAATTAAATCAATAAATATAATGAAACTGATCATTTCAAAATTTAAGTAGCCGTTATGAACTGTATTAATTACAACATTAAAAGAGGAACATTTCTATGAATTTATAAACATTGCTTATGAAGATGAATTAAAATATTACATAAAAAAGAAAATTGGAAATTAAAAAAAAGAAGTTGTTTTGAATTTCAAATGAAATTATTATACCAAAATAGTAAATTTTAATGCACAAAATTAACTATTAAAAAAATGTATTGGAAAAAAATTATAAAATCGCAGAAATGTATGGTTATAATTAAGAAAATAAGAAGCAGTTAATGATAATATTAAATGTAATTTTGATAAAATAATTGATCTAACAAATAGAGTAGTTGCATTAGAACATAAAAAATCATTATTACATAATAGTAAATAAAATGTTTTTATTAACTTTTTGTTATTGTTATACAATATGATTTATAGAAAATCATTAATGTGTTATTAGGAAAAAAATGTTGGTAACGATTGAAATAATTGATAAATATAGATTTTTGGCGATATATATATTTTTATCATTAAAAATAATTTAATTAACTATACAGAAAATAAAAGTATTTGGAAGGATTTCAATTAAAACTTAAACATTGTCATAAAAATCAGAAAGATGAATGAAATAAAATTGATGATTTAAATTACTTTATTATTCCAAATGCGATTACAAATACATTTAAAAAAATTTCATTCAAGGATAGTAAAAATATTTCCACAAAATGTAATTCGACTGAATGTGTTTAAATCGAAAATTTCAATAATTAAGTAAGGTAGTAAAAAACCATTTGTAAACAACAAATGAACAATGTCATAATTTTATAAAATATATTGTTTAACTAATTAAAAGGTTATTCTAAAATTAGTTTTTTCGGTGAATTAACATAAAAGGACAAGAAGGCTTGTCATATATAAAGCATTGTATACACTTATTCCTAATAAAATTTATTCACTGTTATCTGATTACAATAAATTAATAACATCTTAATTAAAAAAATTAAATTGAATTTAAATTAAATGATGATATTAAAATTGAAAAATTGAAAAACCTCGATGAAAGTCTTAATTTTTTCATACAAATTAAATCAATGAATTTAATCAAAATGATTATTTCAAAATTTAAGTAGCTGTTATGAACAGTACTAATAATAAAATGAAAAAGGGAAATTTTCAATGAATTTATGAATGTCGCTGATGAAAATAAATTAAAATATTTATAAAAAATGAACTTGATAATTTAAAAAAATCAAGTTGTTTTTAACTCCGAATTAAATAATTATGTCAGAAATGTAAAATTTAATGCACAATATAACCTATTTATACATTTATTAGATAAAATAATATATAAAACTGCAGAAATATTTTGTTATAATTCGGAAATATGAAGAATTAAAAAATAATATTAAATGTAATTTTGATAAAATAATTGATCAAACAAGTAGAGTAATTGTGTTAGAAGATAAAACAAATTCATTAATACATAATGACAAATTAATATTTTTTATACAAAATTTTATTAGTGTGAAATTATATGATAATCAGAAAAGGCATTAATGAGTTATTGGGGTAAAAGTGTTGGCAATGATACAAGAATTAATAGAAAAATATTCATTTTTTATGATACAGACATTTTCTTTGTAATAACTATTTTAATGAACTGTCTAGATCAGTATTTCCCAAAGTATGGGTCGCGACCCACTGGTGGGTCGCAGACAAAAATTTGGTGGTCCCTGAAAAACATAATAATTTCATACATTAACATATGCATTAGTTATAAATGTTATATTTTGGACCTTCACACATGCAATGCAACTGTCAATCAGACGTAAAATACTACGCAGAGTATGTAGTGAATGCGACCCCCGCAGCCACCACTCGCGCAACCGACTCAGTGATCCAGTTTCTCGCATAATGCATTAAAGTGGGTCCTGAACTTTGGCATTTTTTTTAATGGGTCGCAGTTCATAGAACTTTGGGAATCACTGGTCTAGATAATAGAAGTATTAGGGAGGTTTTCAATAAAGACTTAAATGTTGTCATAAAAATATGAATTATGAATTAAATAAAATGAAAAATAAAATTAATATTATTCCTGATGCGAATCAAACCCTATTAAAAAAAAATTTCATTCAAGGATAGAAAAAATATCTCTTCATAAATGTAATTTGACTGAATATGTTAAAATTGAAAATTTCAATAATTAAGTAAGGTAGTAAAAAAACCATAAGTACACAACAAATGAAAAATGTAATAATTTTATAAAAGCTAATTTTTAAACTAATTAAAGGGCCATACTAAAAATTATTATTTCAGTGATTTTACTGAAAGAACAAAGAATCTTGTGATATAAAAAATCTTTGAATACACTTATTCCCAATAAAATTGATTCAAATTATCTGATTGTAATACGTTAATAACAGCTTAATTAAAAATAATTGCTTTGAATATTAATTAAATGTTTACATTAAAAGTAAAAATTGAATGTCTTTTATGAAAGTCTTAATTTAGTCAAAAAAATTAAATCAATGTATTTAATGAAAGTTATTATTTCAAAATTAAGTAACCATTGTAAAGTGTACTAATAATAAAATTAAAAATAATTTTTTAAAATGAATTTTTAAATGTTACATTTGAAAATGAATTAAAACATTCCATAAAAAATATAATTGATAATTTAAAAAATTAGCTTGTTTTGAATTCCGAATTACATAATTATGTCAAAATTTGTCAATTTAATGCACAAAATGAAATATTTTAACCTGTTTTAGATAAATAAAAATATAAAATCGCAGAAATGTATGGCTATAATTCAGAATAAATAAAGATTTAAATGATAATAAAAAATGTAATTTTATAAAATAATTGATTTTTTAAGTATAGTTCTTAATTTAGAACATAAAAAATTCCATTAAAACGTAATGGCAAACAAAATATTTTTTAAAAATAATTTTGTTATTGTTATATGATATGATTATCAGAAAAAGTATTAATGAGTTATTGGGATAAAAATGTTGGTAATGATACATGAAATAATAGAAAAGATATATTATTGATGATAAAACCATTTTTTCTTTTAAAGTATTTGAATTAATTATCTAGAAAAAAAATGTAATTTGAAGGTTTTCAATAAAGACTTAAACTTTGTCTTAAAAATCAGAATGATGAATTAAATAAAATAGATAATTAAACAACATTATTCCTGATGTGATTAAAACTCTATTTAAAAAAATTTCATCCAAGGATAGTAAAAATATTTCCTAATAAATGTAATTTGACTGAATATGTTAAAATTGAAAATTTTAATAATTAGGTTAGGTAGTAAAAAAACCATAAGTACACTACAAATGAAAATGTTATAATTTTATAAAATATGATTTTTAAACTAATTAAATGTTCATACTAAAAATTATTATTTCAGTGATTTTACTGAAAGAACACAAAGAATCTCTTCATATAAAAACCATTGTATATACTTATTCCTAATATAATTGATTCAAAGTTATCTTATTATAATAAGTTAATAACAGCTTTATTAAAAATTGTTGCTTTGAAAATTAATTAAATGTTAACATTAAATTTGAAAAATTGAATGTATTTGATGAAAGTTATACTTAAGTCATACAAATTCAATCAATTGATTGAATGAAAATGATCATTTCAAAATTAAGTAGCCATTATGAACTGTATTAATAATAAAATTAAAAATGGAAATTTTGAAAAATTTATGAATGTTGCTTTTGAAAATGAATTAAAACATTCCATAAAAAAAAATAATTTGTAATTAAAAAATGAACTTGTTTTGAATTCCGAATTAAATAATTATGTCAAAATTGTAAATTTTAATGCACAAAATGAAATATTTTAACCTGTATTAGATAAATTAAAATGTATAATCGCATAAATATATGGTTGTAATTGAGAAACTATGAAGATTTAAATGATAATATAAAATGCAATTTTGTAAAATTATTTGTTTAACAAGAAGAGTTGTTGTGTTAAAACATAAAACTTATTCATTTTAACATAATGGCAAATAAAAAATTTTAAATATGTAATTATATTATTGTCAAATTATATAATTATCAGAAAAAGCATTAATGAGTTATTGGGATAATAATGTTGGTAAAGATAAATCAAATATTAGAAAAGATATATCTCAATGATGTGTACATTTGTTTCATTAAAACTATTTTAATTAATTATCTAGAAAAAAGTAATTTGAAGGTTTTCAATAAAGACTTAAACTATGTCATAAAAATCAGAATGATGTATTATATAAAACATATAATTTAAAATAGGATTATTAGTCCTGATGCTATTAAAACTATATTAAAAAAAATTTCATTCAAAGATAGTAAAAATATTTCATTATAAATGTAATTTGACTTAATATGTTAAAATTGAAAGTTTCAATAATTAAACAAGGTAGTAAAAAAACAATTAGTACACTTCAAATGAAAAATGTTATAATTTTATAAAATATGATTTTTAAACTAATTAAAGGGTCATACTAAAAATTACTGTTTTGGTGATTTTACTGAAAGAACAAAAAATCTTGAATATATAAAAAACATTCCATACACTTATTCTTAATAAAATTGATTCAAAGTATTCTGAATATAATAAGTTAATAACATCTTAATTAAAAATAATTACTTTGGAAATTAATGAAATGATTACCTTAAAAGTGAAAAATTGAATGTCTTTGGTGAAAGTCTTAGTTTAGTGTAAAAAATTAAATCAATTAATTATAGAAAATAATTATTTCAAAATTTAGTAGCTATTATGAACTGTACTAATAATAAAAAAAATGGAAATTTTTATAGAATTTATAAATGTTGCCTTTAAAAATGAATTAAAACTTTACAAAAAAATGTAATTTATAATTTAAAAAATGAAATTGTTTTTAATTCCAAATTATATAATTATGTCAAAATTGTAAATATGTAATGCACAAAATGTACTATTTAAACATGTATTAGTTAACATAAAGTATAAAATCACAGAAATGTGTGGATATGAATGAGAAAATATGAAAATTTAATCTTGATATTAAATATAATTTTGATAAAATAATTTAGCTAACAAGTAGAGAAGTTGTATTAGAACATAAAAAATTCCATTAAAACATAATGGCAAATACATTTTTTATATATATTTTTGTTATTGCTAAATGATATGATTATCAGAAAAATCGCTAATGAGTTATTGGGATGTAAATGTTGGTATTGATACATTAAATAATAGAAAAAATATATTTTTGATGATATATACATTCTTTTTCATTAAAACTATTTCAATGAACTATCTAGAAAATAAAAGTAATTGGAAGGTTTTCAATAAAGACTTAAACTTTGTCATAAAAATCAGAGTGATGAATTAAATAAAACAGATAATTTAAATGACTTTATTATTTATGATGCTATTCAAACTACATTAAAAAAAATTTCATTCAAAGAGAGTAAAAATATTTCCTCTAAAATGTAATGTGACTGAACATGTTAAAATGGAAAATTTCAATAATTAAGTAAGATAGTGAAAAAAACATTTAGTACACTACAAATGAAAAATGTTATAATTTCATAAATGATTTTTAAACTAATTAAATGATCGTAAAAAAATATTATTTCGGTGATTTTACTGAAAGAACAAAAAATCTTGTCATATAAAAAACTTTGCATACATTTATTCCCAATAAATTTGATTCAAATTTATCAGATTATAAGAAGTTAATAACATCTTAATTAAAAATAATTGCTTTGATAATTAATTAAATGATTACATCAAAAGTGAAAAATGTAGTGTCTTTGATGAAAGTCTTAATTTAGTGTAAAAAATTAAATAAATGGATTTAATGAAAATCATCATTTCAAAATTTAGTAGCTGTTATGAACTGTACTAATAATAAAATAAAAAATGGAATTTTTTATTAAATTGATAAATGTTGCATTTAAAAATGAATTAAAACATTACATAAAAAATAAAATTTATAATTTAAAAAGTGAACTTGTTTTGAATTCCAAATTAAATAATTATGTCAAAATTGTAAATATTTGATGCACAAAATGAACTATTTAAACATGTATTAGTTAACATAAAGTATAAAATCACAGAAATGTGTGGATATATAAATGAGGAAATAAGAAAATTAAATGATTATATTAAATATAATTTTGATAAAATAATTGATCTAACAAGTAGAGAAGTTGTATTAGAATATTAAAAAATCCATTAAAATATAACGGCAAATAAATTTTTTTATACATAATTTTGTTATTATTAAATTATATGATGTTCAGAAAAAGTATTGATGAGTTATTGGGATAAAAATGTTGGTAATGATACATGAAATGATAGAAAATATATATTTTTGATGATATATACATTTTTTTCATTAAAAACATTAAAATTAATTATCTAGAAAAAAAGTAATTTGAAGGTTTTCAGTAAAGACTTAAACTTTGTCATAAAAATCAGAATGATGAATTAAAAAAATAGATACTTTAAATGACTTTATTATTTCTGATGCGATTCAAACTGCATTTAAGAAAATTTCATTCAAGAATAGTAAAAACATTTCCTCATAAATGTAATTTAAGTCAAAATGTTAAAAAATCTAAAATTTAAATAATTAAGTAGGGTAGTAAAAAAATAATTAGTACACTACATATAAATATATCAGAATGTTATAAAAGATGATTTTTAAACTAATTAAAGGATCATACTAAAATTTATTATTTCAGTGATCTTACTGAAAGAACAAAACATCTTGTCATATAAAAAACATTGCATACATTTATTCCGAATAAAATTGATTCAAAGTTATCTGATTGTAATAAGTTAATAACAGCTTTAATTGAAATTATTGCTTTGAAAATTAATTAAATGTTTACATTAAAAGTGAAAAATTGAATATCTTTGATGTAAGTTATTATTTAGTCATACAAATTAAATCAATGGANAAAATTGAATATCTTTGATGTAAGTTATTATTTAGTCATACAAATTAAATCAATGGATTTAATGAAAATGATCATTTCAATATTAAGTAACTATTATGATCTGTACTAATAATAAAATTAAAAAAAAACTTTTTAATGAATTTATGAATTTTGCTTTTGAAAATCAATTAAAATATTCCATAAAAAATAAAATTGATCATTTAAAAAATTAACCTTTTAAATTCTGAATTAAATAATTATGTCGAAATTGTATATTTTAATGCACAAAATGAANAATTTAAAAAATTAACCTTTTAAATTCTGAATTAAATAATTATGTCGAAATTGTATATTTTAATGCACAAAATGAACTATTTAAACATGTTCTAGAAAAATTAAAATATAAAAACTAAATAATGTATGGATATAATTGAGAAAATATGAAGATTTAAATGATTATATAGAGTATAATTTAAAAAATAATTTATTTAACAAGTAGATTTGATGTGTTAGAACATAAAAAAATTCTTTAAAACATAATGGCAAATAAAATCTTTTTTATACATAATTTTGTTATTTTTAAATCATATGATTATCAGAAAAAGATTTAATGAGTTATTGGGATAAAAATGTTGGTAATGATACATGAAATAATAGAAAATATATATTTTTAATTATATATAAATTTTTTCATTAAAACTATTTTAATTAATTATGCCTTCAGCAAAATATGTATGCAGAGCCAGAGTGATTGTTAGACCCTTCTTGCAGACAGGAGGCTAGCTAGATAGGAACTACTGCAGGGCATGCCTCCTTGGTTACCAGGAGGGGAAGAGTGACAGAGAAATGATGGCAACAGCTGCCTCGCAGCGAGACGAAAGAACTCAGAAAATGGACCGTCAGCCACAGAAGGACAACTACAGACAGAGATGCAACCGAAACAGAAATTTGGAGTAAGGTGGGTCAGCTTNGTAACACATTTTGGAGTAGAAGCCTCGCTGACCCTCTTCGCGAGTGCCTACCATTTGACACATGTCACGAGGCACATGGACAGCCAGAACGGATGGCAGTTACACGTGTCAAGGTTGTGCCGAGTAAGAGCTGGCATATCGCCGAAGCACCCGGAAAGTGCTATGTAAATACATAGGAAAGTGGGAGAAATTGCAGAGCCAAGCAAGAACACCTCTAGCTTCATGCCTGAGAAAACGGCTGACCAATTGAAAGTGGGGGCCACGAATACTCCTCAACCCTACCAGTCTTGTAGCCAAACCACGTAAGAATAAGCTGAGATGGTAAATTCAAGGGGCAAGATCACCACTTCCTCCCGCACCTTCACGAACTATGGCACGTGGTTGAAGGGCTTCATACTTCAGACCACCACCTCCCCCCCACCACCAACAAGAGAGACACTTGCCGACACTTAGGGAGGGAGGCTGGAGAGCAAATAAGCCAATTTTTTTAGAAGAGGGGCTCAGTTCATTATCACCAAGCCGAGAGAAGAGTTACGTCAATAAATCACTAGAGGACAACAGAACGAACCCAGAACAGCAGTTCAGGGGAGACGGCACCAAACGCGGGCCTTTTCCACGGCCGCCCACATCGCCGGATCTCATCCACAGCCGGCAACATACCAGTACTACACCAGCAGTGTAGTTAAGTATCAGGTCGCCATCCAGAGAAGCCCCCCCCCCCACAACGATGTCACCCACAGTTAATCCGAGTTACCCAAAATAGAGTACCACACCTCGGAAGAGTTTCTGTATGTTTTTTATAACTCGAGACAATATATCCATCCTTTAAAGTGAAACACCAAAAGACTACCTTATTGATACACCCTCAAATCCCAGGCACCTTATAGTCTGTGCCTGCAGGAATTATCTCCGACCCTATGAACCACCTTGTATGCAACAGGTGGGGAATAGCATCAAGTTAAATGATTAAATAAAATTTAATTTTATAAAATAATTAATTTTACAAGTAGTTGTGTTAGAAAATAAAACAAATTCATTAATACATAATGGAAAATAAAATATTTTTATACATAATTTTGTTATTGTTAAATTATATAATTATCAGAAAAAGCATTAATGAGTTATAGGGATAAAAATGTTGGTAATGATCCAAGAATTAATAGAAAAAATATATTTTTGACGATATATACTTTTTTTTAAAATTAAAACTATTTTAATTAAGTATCTGAAAATAAAAGTAATTGGTTGGTTTTCAATAAAGACTTAAACATTGTCATAATAATCAGAATAATGAAATTAATAAAATAGATCATTTAAATGACTTTATTATTTCGGATGCGATTAAAACTACATTAAAAAAAATTTAATGCTAGGATAGTAAAAATATTTCCTCTTAAATGTAATTTGACTGAATATGTCAAAATTTTAAATCTCAATAATTAAGTAAGGTATTAAAAAAACAATTAGTATACTACAAATGAAAAATGTTATAGTTTTATAAAAAATGATTTTTAAACTAATAAAAGGTTATATTAACAATTAATCTTTCGGTGATTTTACCGAAAGAACAAAAAGTCTGGTCATATAAAATAACGTTGCATACACTTATAACTAATAAAATTAATTCATAGTTATCTGATAGTAATAAGTCAATAATATCTTAATTAAAAAATAATTGCTTTGAAAATGAATTAATTAACAACATTAAAAGTGGAAAAAATGAATGACTTTGATGAAAATCTAAATTTTGTCATACATATTAAATCAATGAATCTAATGAAATGGATCTTATCAAAATTTAAGTATCCATTATATACTGTAATAATAACATTTAAAAAGGAAATTTTCGATGAATTTATTAATGCTGCTTGTGAAAGTGAATCAAAATATTACATAAACAATAAACTTTATAATTTAATAAATGAAGTTGTTTTGAATTCCAAGTTATATTATTATTTTAAAAAATTTAATTGTGATGCACAAAATGGACTTTTTAAACATGTATTAGATAAAATAAAATATAAAATCGCAGAAATGTATGGTTATAATTGAGAAAATATGAAGATCTAAATGATTACATAAAATGTAATTTTATAAAATTATTAATATTACAAGAAGAGTTGTTGTGTTAGAACATAAAACAAATTCATTGATACATAATGACAATAAAACCTTTTTAATACCTATTTTTGTTATTGTTAAATTACATGATTATCAGAAAAAGCATTAATAACTTATTGGTATCAAAATGTTGGTAATAGTACAAGAATTAATAGAAAAATATATATTTTTGACGATATATACTTTTTTTCTTCAATAAATCTATTTTACTTAACTATCTAGAAAATAATAGTAATTTGAAGGTTTTCAATAAAGACTTAAACATTGTCATAAAAATCAGAGAGATAAATAAAATAAAATAGATAATTTAAACAATTTTATTATTCCTGATGCAATTATAAATACATTAAAAAAAATTTAACTCAAGGATAGTAAAAGCATTTTCTCATAACTATAACTGTAATTTGTCTGAATATGTTAAAATTGAAAATTTCAATAATTAAGTAAGTTAGTGAAAAAAACTTTTAGTACACTACAAATGAATTTTTTTTTTACAAATTTATAAAAGATGTTTTTTGAACTCATTAAAAGGTTATACTAAAAATTGTTATTTCGGTGATTTTACCGAAAGAACAAAAAATCTTGCCATATAAAACACATTGCATACACTTATTCCTAATACAATTGATTCAAAGTTATCTGATTATAATAAGTTAATAACATCTTAATTAAAAAATAATTTCTTTGAAAATTAATTAAATGATTACATAAAAGTGAAAAATTGAATGACTTTGATGAAAGTCTTAATTTTGTCATACAAATTAAATCAATCGATTTAATAAAAAAGATAATTTCAATATTTAAGTATCCATTACGAACTGTGCTAATAATAACATTAAAAAAGGAAATTTTCAATGAATTAATGAGTGTTGCTTATGAAAATGAATTAAAATATTACATAAAAAATAAACATTATATTTTAAAAATGAAGTTGTTTTGAATTACGAATTAAATAATTATGTCAAAAATGTAAATTTTAATGCACAAAATGAACTATTTAAACATGTATTATATAAAATAAAATATAAAATCGCAGAAATGTATGGTTGTAATCTCTAATTGTTTGTTTTAGTCAGCTCTACCTCCCCTCAATGTTTGTCCCATGATTTTAGAATCATCCTGCAGAAGAGCTAGTAAAGAGTGCGAGCGAAATGGAACACGATTACCGTGAACAGGAGAAGGCAGATGCTTCGACACGCCTGACGCACTCCCACCCAGTATGTGTTGGTATTATGGAAACAGAATTCTTTTGCGCACCGCATTTAGTTTTATAATCGTCTGCGGACAACAGCGTTTATATTTCGGCAAGCAGGATAAAATGGCTATAAACTGGGAAGCCCCGGTAAACCCGCAAAAACGACAGAAAATCTGCAGTGAGGAGGTGAACCACCAACTAGGAGCTGATCAGCTTAGGTCCCTATTACAGATTCTAAATACCCACTTGGCTATATTCGATCATACCGGTAGATTAAATCGGACCACTGCCATCCAACAGGAAATATAGTTAAAAGATTCTCATCCCATATCCTGGCAACCAGGCAACCCGTTAGCCTACCGCAGGCAGATAATATTAGACCAGGTAACCGAGATGAAAGCACAAGGAATAGTGGAGCCGAGTGACTCACTGTATAACACCAGAGTGGTTCTTGTGCCGAAGAAAGATGGGGAGCTCCGCTTTTGTGTCAACAACCACGCCTTGAACGATGTCACATATCCGATAGCACCCCCAATGATCAACCTGGTTAATATGCTCCATGACCTTGGAGACGCGCGCATATTCTCCACTCTAGACATGTACAGAGGGTACTGGCAAATATCGGTGCATCCAGGGTCCAGGAAATACACTGCGTTTACTCCCCCCGAAGGCGAAACGCTGCAGTTTAGAGTAATGCCCTTCGGGTTGAAGAATGCACCCACTACTTTCCAGTGATTGATGTCAGCATTAGTTCTGACAGGCTATGGCGGCCAGTTTTGCCTGGCTTACCTGAACGATGTGATCGTAAATTCCCGCACATGGGAGGAACACCAGGTAACTCGCACCCTACGAACCACATCCTGCATATCACAGGGAGCGAGTATCGTTAAGTTCAATTATTTACACATACCTGGTCAGTCATAGTAATAGATACGTGCCAAATTTTGAGAAAATAGGTTGAGTAGTTTTCGAAATGTAATGTAAAATATTGATTTATTCAAATGTCACTATCTTCCAAAACTGTTTACCAACAACAATATTCAACTCTTATTTTAATGCATACAACTTACGCTGTAAGCATACAAAATTTGTTCAAAATCGGTGCAATGTTTTCCGAGATATGACATGTCGCCCAAAATTTTTTAATGGCTGCTATTTTAAAGGAAGTGCCCGACATGGTATGAACTATAAAGGAAAGGTGTCCTTATTTAGTACAATGTGTGTACTGAGTTTGGTGAAATTCTTTTAACGCATTCTAATATTAAAAGGGTGGGACACACACGCACAGGTGTACTCACACAGAGCCACCTACACATAAACACACAAACACACACATAAACACATACAGGAAAGTGATATAATAAGCCTTTCGTTCCTTTTGGAAAGTAGGCTAAAATTAGCCAATACAAAACTTTAAATTTGAGTTGTTACAACGGATAAGAACTCCACGCGGTAAAGTGTGAAATAAATGTCTGACAATAAAATTGTGCTTACAATTATCACAAATGCTTAATGTTCCTCCTGTAGATGCGCGAAGTACAACTACACGATACTCAAACTCATCCCACACATTAGCGAGTACGTCTGATATAACTGCAGCCACTGCTGTTGTTACACGTTTTCGAAGTAAGTCCATTGTTGTAGGAAGTGCTGACACATAAACTGAGTCCTTCATAAACGCCCACAAGAAAAAAATCACAGACATTGAGATAGGGCGGTCTTGATGGCCACTANTAAGTCCATTGTTGTAGGAAGTGCTGACACATAAACTGAGTCCTTCATAAACGCCCACAAGAAAAAAATCACAGACAGTGAGATAGGGCGGTCTTGATGGCCACTAGGGCAATGCCAATCCTACTGGCCACTGAAATCTGATCGATCGGTGCGAAAGCTCTTTCTTCAGAAATGTTCGAACTTGAAAGTGTTATTGCGGTGGCGTTCCGTCCTTCTGTAAAATGAAATCAGCGGTATCTGCCTGTAACTGGGAAAAGCCAATTCTACCACTTTTGTTGAAATGAGAATCCCGTGACGGAGTTGTCAGGAATAAACAACGGACTAGAAGACTTTCGTGGGATACGGCGCAGAACACATTCGTTTTAGGGGTGTCTATCTCGTGCTGGACTACACACGTGACTACTGGGAACTCCATACCCATACATTGTGATTGTCCACAGTACAATTGAGATGAAATGTGGCCTCGTCAGTAAACACTAAGCGCAAAACAAAGGTTTCTTCTTTGATTTTATTTTCGAGAATGAATACAAAATCTCCACTCGTTTAACATCTTGGTGTAGGGCGTTGATGAGTTCAATATNCAATAATGGTGAGCGCTGTCATGGCTGCGATGAGAGGGCGTGATCCCTCTCTCCCGCCTAGTGGGAGGCCGGGGTGCGGAATGGCCCTGTGGCTAAGAGCGCCTCGTTAAAAAAATAAAAGCTCGACTTTGTCGTGATTACCAGTTACCTGTCCACAGTACAATTGAGATGAAATGTGGCCTCGTCAGTAAACACTAAGCGCAAAACAAAGGTTTCTTCTTTGATTTTATTTTCGAGAATGAATACAAAATCTCCACTCGTTTAACACCTTGGTGTAGGGCGTTGATGAGTTCAATACTGCATGGTGTGATTAATAAACGCCGTCGAAAATACGCGATGAGCTCGTACAGGGATTGGCTAACTCTTAGATGGCNCTGCATGGTGTGATTAATAAACGCCGTCGAAAATACGCGATGAGCTCGTACAGGGATTGGCTAACTCTTAGATGGCATTAAGGGCAAATATTGGTTGACTTCTTACAGAACACATTTGGATTTTCCCAACGTCAACTTCAGAAACATGGGGGGGGGGACGGTTGATTCTCCCTTACACAAACCACCTATTTGTCGTAACTGCTGGGGCTGCGGTAGATGAACGGTTATCCTGCTCGCCTCCCACTAAGGCGAACCGGATTCAACGTCCGGCCGGGTCACTCAGGATTTTTGCAAGTGAGATTCGTGCCGGACGATGCTGCTGGTCGGCGAGTTTTTTCTCGGTGATCTCCCGTTTCCGCTGCCCTTGCGTTCAGGTGCTGCGTCATTCTCATTTCATTTCACTCTCATCGGCTCTCAAGAACTCATTTTTTAGATCTGCCCAAATCTCAGAACTCAACTCGAAACTGCTCGTGTTAAAGTCGAATGTTCTGAGCAGTAGGGTGTGCAATGTCGTACTGTCGCCGAAAATCAAGTTAAACAATTGTCATAGACTTAAATTTGTTAAATTGAAAACGCAAAGTACCTTCTGTTGTGGGTCCTCATCCTTATTCATACTGAGTGGAGCTCGCCTGCCGGCCACTCACCGTCTACGCACCAAGGAGGCACATATCGGCAAGGGAAACATTTCACTCCTTTCCTATTAGTGAAAGGACATTCTCGCTGACATGAAGTAACCCGGCATGGATCAAATAGCCCAGAGTGGGCACCCAAGAGATTCAGAATCAATTTTTTNCTCGCTGACATGAAGTAACCCGGCATGGATCAAATAGCCCAGAGTGGGCACCCAAGAGATTCAGAATCAATTTTTTAGGGGTGTGGGTAATATTAATTATTTGTGATACGTGTGCGCTAAACTTTATTGGCAGATATGTACTTCANATTTTTTAGGGGTGTGGGTAATATTAATTATTTGTGATACGTGTGCGCTAAACTTTATTGGCAGATATGTACTTCACTCTTTACTGCATTTTGTATTCGAACGTAATTTTTTGGAACTCAGTATACTGAAAACATTAGTAATACAAAAAAGAGACATAACTGTTTCATCGTGTGATTTTGACTACCGCGGCAACAGACCCTGAGCAAATACATGACAGAATTAAACTATAAATATAGTGATTTAGTTTTTGAGTGTATTTTCATAAGTGGTGCTGGATATACAACTGCTGCACAGTGAGAACTGGACCAAGGATTACGACTCAAGGTGACCTCTAAAAGTATAATGTCGGAACCCATTCGAAATGATGACAGAGGGTATTGTGGGCCCCATGCCTGCATCAGATTGGGTAAACGGTATCTACTGGGAGCGCAAATCCACATCACTTAAAGACAGAATGTCATTCCCTTACAAAATCAAGATTCTTGTACTGTGGCCCATGCTCTTTAATGAGAATAACTTCTTGAGGTTTGTGCTTTCACTGGAACACCAATCTGATATGGTACTATACTTGACGGTACATTTTTCACACAGATAACAAACATAATGATGAAGAATGCATCATCGACATCATTGTACCATATTCAAGATGAAATTCTTGAGAAAGAGTAGCTCTTAGTGGCACATTTTGATGTCCGAAGCAAGCAAATAAAAATTATTGGGACACCAATCTTCATTTCTCCTTGCACACAATTCGGCACATGGAGTCTTCAAGGGTAACACCATTAAGAAATATGTTTAGGAGAGACCTGCGCCTCCCTGGTGACCTGCTCTTTGGATGACTTATAGAAGGTATAAAAACATTACGCTAAATAACAGTGATTTACATCAGATACTAGTTTCTATTCCTGAATAGGTTCGCAAAACCTTAAAATAAACAGTGCCCTGATGAAAACGCGGCATAAGTACACAATATTAGGCGAGGAATTTCAAGAAGAGAACTAATGAGTCTGTACAAACCACAAAGGCGAAACATAAACTTCTCCATGCTATAGAAATTTTGGGAAGGCCACTACAGGATAAATTCAGAAGAATTAATGATAATATTAATTATTAAATAATAAAGTTAAAGTATATAAAATCAGAGAAATAATAACACATTCTTACATATAGCGTGTCTATGCACTTAAAATTTGAAACAATAGTAACGTGCTCTAAAATCTTGAGTTAATTGTTTGTAAATCTATTTACATGTGACGCGTATAGTATTAATTTTATATTTTAATAAACTAGAGAAAATTGAAAGAATAAATGTTATATTATAAATAAATATATGCATTTAAAAAATGAGACTTTTATTTAAATATCCGAATAAATATTTTATTCAAGAAATGCAGGTTTTTAAATATTAATATCCCTTATAATTTACATTAAAATAAGTATTAACTAATAATTATATGTAAGTATTCCAAAAACAAATTAGGTTATTTTAAAACTGAAATTGTATTATTTAATGGCATAAGTTGAGGACGCAAATTAGATTTAAGTAAAAATGTTGAAATATATATTGATAAGTATTATGTGTAAAGAGTGGCNTAAGTTGAGGACGCAAATTAGATTTAAGTAAAAATGTTGAAATATATATTGATAAGTATTATGTGTAAAGAGTGGCAGTCAAGACAAGAAGGGCGATGGGTTTACCACGCAGAAGTTAAGAAGACAACGGTTCAATCAGAGACCAAATTTTGAACCTACTGTGTTCCATGAGGTGGTAAAGAATTGGGAGATGAGAAGAACTAGAACCACAAAATACGCTACGTTAAGTCTAATTGAATGATCTTTAGGCTTATCGTAGCTTTANAGATGAGAAGAACTAGAACCACAAAATACGCTACGTTAAGTCTAATTGAATGATCTTTAGGCTTATCGTAGCTTTAAGCATTTTCAATCGATCTTTGTTACAATGAACCACAAAAACAGCTATTCAAATTTGGAATTAAAACTCCTTGCGTACCGTTTGGGATTTCACGAGCCGACTAATGAAATATTATAATTTTTGTGGTTTGAACAGAGCAAACTCCGTACAAGTAGCTTGCTGTTTTCAGGACCGATAGAAGATTAAGCTGTTACCACAGTATATGCCAGCGAATTACACCAAGGACACATAGGCATTCATGGCTTTCTTCTCCAATAACAAAAAATAAGCTTTAACAGGTTTAAGAAGTGGTGTGACTCTGAAAGGTCGGGCGATCTAATTCAAGACTGATAAGTCGTGTAGATTTACAACACACAAATGCTGAAAGGGTTACTGCCCGGAGCGACAGGCATTTCTGGAAGAATCTCCTGGATTCTGAATCAGAAAAACGATGTTGTTTTTTTAAATGGTTGTCAATGCTTTCGGACGAAGCCTAAGATTTTCCAAATCGACCGACTGGTTCTCCAGTTGTCATAGTTTATTTGTGTCAAATATAGTAAAGAAGGAGTGCAATATTATATGCTACCACTTCATCGTTCAAGCCGTTTCACCACCACTTCCTACGAGCAAAACAGCACATTGGTATNGGAGAGGATGGGGTCCGCCATGCCTGAAGCCTATTAAATGCGGAGATGACGCTACAACCCCCTGGTAGACAACCCAACGTTTTGTGAGCTACTGCCGAGAATATGCGAAGTGGGCGACGATTATTTGTGTAATAATGAACGTACTTTTAGTGCACCAACAATGGAAATTGTTGTATGTAATTTTTCTTCTCTGTTATTTTTAATAATGATTTTGCTGCGAATTCGTTATAATGAATATCTTCCTAAATTTATTATGCCATGTTCAAGTTATTATTAAAGTCATTGAGGGACCGCAGTGGTGCAGCAGTTAGAGCCCTCGCTTATCACGAACGAGTTTTACAATATAATAAATTTTAAAACTTTAACTAATAAAAAAATTTAGAAATGGAAAATTACCCACTGAAAGGGTTATTACGTAAAATATAAAGTATGAATTTTAAATAACACATATTTGCATTTTATGAACAAATTAATTCAATATTATCATTCCAACAAAATAAAGAATATAATTAAAATAATATATTCAATTAATTATGGACAGTCAGATGGAATTACAATGGTGGCACAGTGAATGCGACTTTTCTATAATGAAACGTAAACAAAAATATAATGTTCTGAACTTTTATGTAAATGCAACGAAAATGAAAAAAAAATGTTTCGTTAGAGGTCTGTCTTAAACATTGATGGTACAGTCAGCACAATAAGTAATGAGGTCTTATTNCAATTAATTATGGACAGTCAGATGGAATTACAATGGTGGCACAGTGAATGCGACTTTTCTATAATGAAACGTAAACAAAAATATAATGTTCTGAACTTTTATGTAAATGCAACGAAAATGAAAAAAAAATGTTTCGTTAGAGGTCTGTCTTAAACATTGATGGTACAGTCAGCACAATAAGTAATGAGGTCTTATTCCGTGAGTGACACATAACTGAGTAAATATTAAGTTGGCAACAAAATTATTTTTTAGAATAAATGTATATCACATAACCAACATCAAACGAATTCATAATATGCATTGGCGACTGTTTTACAAAATAATTAATTAAAAAGGAAATGAAAACTTTCTAGTGTTGTGCGAATTTAATTACAATGCTAAAATTTTACAGTTTTATTGGTTGGGGTAGGTCATAGTTGGGTACATGCGCAAAAGAAGAAATTTCGATGTATCTCATCATTAGTCTTAAGATACTACTTAATGTTCCAGAAAAATGAGAATGTTATTGGTAAATATAAAAATTTTTAAGATAACAAAATCCCCGAGGAACATGAAACTTAGTTTCACAAACACTGGAATTACACACAAAAGAAAAAGAAAATTTATACAATACTAAGTTGATATTAATATTGGCAGGAATATTAACACATTTGTTATAATAATTAATATTGTTGGCTTTCATGCAGGTGCAAATAGTGCAGAACAATGCCGCTGACTGGCGTATATTTTCCACGTTCCCGAGAGCTGCTGTGAGTGACGCAAGGTGAGTGTGGAGCAGCGCCAGAACCTAAATTTGCCTTTTCTTGAGTGGAACTCCAGTTTGTTCAACTGAGTTACATATTCCTCGGGGGTTTTTTTATCTTAAAATTGCAATTAATTATAAATGAAATACTTATTTTTCTGGAATAACAAATAATATCCAATGAGTAAAAATGAGGTAGACAGAGTTTTCGTCTTTTGCGCATGTACCCGACACTGACCTACCCCACATCAATAGAACCGTCAAAGTCACATAGCAAACACAAATGAACATATTCGTTTGAATAAAATGTTTTAAAAGAAAACACATTTTATAAGTTTAAAATGCTTTTATCGTTTTGAAATGGTTGTAAGTGCATTAAAATTGGTAACAGGAAGTGTTAAAGGATGTAAATTTATGTTTCCAATTATAAAAGTTTTGACTAATGATCATAGGATCGATACATGATATAAGCCATGTGTACTATTTGCATTATGCTTCTGTTTATGTTATATTTGTTGTAAACATGTATGTGTGCTTTGAAGGGTAATTTCATTTGGTAATTTATTTACTTCGCTTTCTTATTTATCATACCTCACAGAAAGTATAAAAAATCTCAAACCACTGGTTTATATAAACATTATTGTAAACTCTGCTATCGATCAATTCGTTCAGTATAGTCTCACTGGCACAATATTATTCCAATTATGAGACAGAGAGAGTAGAATGCGCATCTAGCATGATCTCTGCTCTATATGTNATCGATACATGATATAAGCCATGTGTACTATTTGCATTATGCTTCTGTTTATGTTATATTTGTTGTAAACATGTATTTGTGCTTTGAAGGGTAATTTCATTTGGTAATTTATTTACTTCGCTTTCTTATTTATCATACCTCACAGAAAGTATAAAAAATCTCAAACCACTGGTTTATATAAACATTATTGTAAACTCTGCTATCGATCAATTCGTTCGGTATAGTCTAACTGGCACAATATTATTCCAATTATGAGACAGAGAGAGTAGAATGCGCATCTAGCATGATCTCTGCTCTATATGTTCACTAATATCACGGATAGTTTATTGCTTCGCTTTTCATGTCATCTTAAAATAGATCATTTGGAACTTTAAATTCGCAAAAATTTCTTTCTTTCTTATCCGTAATAACATTTCTATCTATATGACAGTATATTATTGTACTGTTTGGTTTTTGCTAGGTGGTTCATATCATAGAGTGAAAATATGGTAGAGCGAAGGTGGCGGCCCACTTTGGACTGCTTTTCTGCTATCACGACTACCGTAAACGACGCGACGTGGGCAGTATTTGAGGGTAGAACACTATTCATACAAACAGACGTTTTGAGATTTTTTTATACTTCTTGTGGCCAATTTTTAATGCAGTTAGAAACAATCGAAATTGGTGAAAGCATTTTTTTCATATGAAAGTGCTTGTCATTTGAAGATTCTATATAAACATATACGCTAATGAAGACGATTATTAGTTCCAGCCTATGGTTGAAATTTGACTTGAACAGGAATACTGCCAAATAAAATGTATTGACCAAAGATAAGGGAAATCACTTAATCGTTTTCTGCGCATGTGCCCAATTCTGACCTAACGCAAATTAACACAACTGTCAAAAGCACATGGTTGACATTGATGAACGTGTTTCTATCGCAATTTTCGAAAGACAAGCACTTTCATATGAATGAAATACATACACCAATTTTAATTTAATCAAACTGCATTCCAAATTGACTAGAGGGAGTATACAAACATCATAAAGAACTTGTTTACCAACGAGTGTTCTAACTTCATAACTTTTCTACGTCTATTTTTCTAGTCGTATTAGCAGAAAAGCAGTTAAATGCTGGGACATGGAGATTGGTTTGCGCAGCCATCGAGATCGATCCACCTGATCTTTAGTCAATGATACAATCCAAGGTGGTAGGAAATATTAAACTCTCTTAAGCGGTGTGTTTTTGCATCCTTAAAGTTTCTGATGTTTCTTATTATATAAAAAATTATATTTACACACAATAATTATTGATAATGCATTACAAAGACATAATGACTACAGATTTAATCATAACTGGTTTTACATATTCGTAGCTTTATTCATAACTGTTCAATAAATAAGAAACTTTCATGTATCTAAAAAAATATTAAATGTATGTGTCATTCCTGCATTTGTTTTTATTTTTTAAAATACTCGTCCATTTTTACATAAAACTAAATAAAAATACAAACTACAAAACAAATATTATTCCAACCATGAATTACAGCAGTGCTGTGCCTGCAATAGCTAGTAAATAATTGTTTACATGGTTGTTTACATTGAGATTTGATATGCTTTTAGTAAAAATAAAATTTGTCATTTTTAAGAAAGAAGAGGTTTTAGACAGCATGATGGTGATGTATTTTTCTTCTACATTATTTTAGTTTTGAAGTGCTTGTAGTAGGCAAATTATTTGTTATTCTTCTTTGTTTTATCATATTTTTATTGCTTATATCATAAATAATGGCTCCTGAAATTGTAATCCAATTTTAAAAATAAATTTTCCTTTCCAAGGTTTTAACCGATTAAAATACACATAATTTTTAACACTTAATTTATTGTGGCGTTAAAGGCTTGATAGTTGGTAAATCTCTACCAATTTGAAATTGCTTGTTTGAAAATTAATTATTTTTTTACTTTCGGAGAAAATACTTACAATATCAAATAATGACTGCACACATGCATTTGACATACCAAGAGAGAGCAAAAATTTGTGAATAATTCATATTTTACTGCTGTTTTAAATTAATATAATTGGTTTTGTTTTATTTTGTTGGATGGAGTGGTGCGTTATTGAAATGGTCGTTGCTCTGAAGTGTGTGAAAATGAGTATTGGACAAACGAAACGTTTGTTATTATATCCGTGAACTACATTATGTAATTGTAGTTATTATTTTAAGGCAAAGTCTATTTTAACATCTCAAGATTTAGTCTTTCCTAAATGTGACTAGAAAACAATGTTCGTATTAACATATGTACAATTAGGGCTAGGCTCTTCAAATTGCGTACCAGTTCATGGACATAAAATTTTTAGTATCAGCGAGGCGTTTCCTGTTTTCAGATTGTATCTTGTGACAGCGAATTAGTAAATGAAAAAACCTTGAACGAACTCCGCAACCTTTCGTTCTTTGACCGGCTGAGATATGCCAACTGGCCTTCTGGAAATATATTTGAATTGGGTCGTGAATTTTGAAACAGATAATGACAAAATGCATTAATTTTAATAAAACACTATTTAATTTCGTGTATCATCAACAAGAGTATTTTTTACTATCCTCTTGTTTTACAGCATATTTTACATTATTTGAAGAAAATTTTCTGGGAGTCATTCGTTATTTATTTTCGTTTGTTTCGCATGTTGCCTTTGTTACCTGGTAATTAGAAGATTGTTGAGTAGAAATCCGTCTATATAATGCATTTGGTACTCTTATAATNTGCATTAATTTTAATAAAACACTATTTAATTTCGTGTATCATCAACAAGAGTATTTTTTACTATCCTCTTTTTTTACAGCATATTTTACATTATTTGAAGAAAATTTTCTGGGAGTCATTAGTTATTTATTTTCGTTTGTTTCGCATTTTGCCTTTGTTACCTGGTAATTAGAAGATTGTTGAGTAGAAATCCGTCTATATAATGCATTTGGTACTCTTATAATAACATTGTATAAACCCGTCTGGTTAAAAGGACATTAAAATGCCTGTGAATAATTATATTGTACAGTATAAGTATAAAAGTATACCCTATTTTTTAAGGTCTGTAATATCAAAACCGAACAACCTACAGCCTTGGTTGACCAATCAAATGAACCATGAAACTGTGAAGTTTGTTTATTATCTCATAAAAAATGTTCAATGGGACCAACACGAGTGGCCCGATCGACATCTACGATATAATAAAACTCATTTCACACTCTTGTCAGCATGTCCGGTGTTACGGTTTTGATGGCGTTCGTAATTCTCGTTTTCAGCACTTCAATGTTAGCTGGCAATAGTGGACGAAACAATTGATCCTTTATGTACCCATATAGAAAAAAATCCGGTCTCTTGGGGGCAAGTGATGAAGATCCTGGCGACCAGCTGCTCCTCGACCAAATCCAGCGTTGCGGCAACGTCTCGTTCAGGTATCCGCGAACAGCTAGGTGTCAATGGGGTAGAGCTCTATCCTGCTGGAAAACTAAGTCCCTGGCGACCTCTTATAACTGAGGAAACAACCACTGCAATCGGTTTTGCAACACTGTCCATACCGATGATCGAGGGATTTACATTTCTCGACTTGCTTGTCGAGTTGATTTTCTGGGACAGCGAACAAACGTTTGTTAAATCCGTTGCACATTCTCTTCGGACACACGCGGCCGCCCAGAACTTTTGCCTTTGCAAAGGCACCCTGTGTCACGTNCCCGACTTGCTTGTCGAGTTGATTTTCTGGGACAGCGAACAAACGTTTGTTAAATCCGTTGCACATTCTCTTCGGACACACGCGGCCGCCCAGAACTTTTGCCTTTGCAAAGGCACCCAGTGTCACGTAAATGACGAAACCAACGTATGATACTCCACCTATTGGTAGTACGACGTCCGTATTTGCGACGGAATTCATCTTGAACAGTCGTAACCGATTCACATTTAGCAAACCAAGCAACACAGAACGCCTTCTCTTGTTCCGTCGCAATTGTGATACGGACTAACACACAACATACGCTCATAGTGCGACGACAGAAGCTCTCAGTGCCATCTCTCGGCACATAAAGAAAACATCATACNGTCATCTCTCGGCACATAAAGAAAACATCATACCATCCCCTTCACAATGACGTGTCGAATATGAGCACGCTTCCCCCCCTTAGCGCCATAAACTAGGAGTTACGAACGCCATTCAAACTGTAACACCGGACATGCTGACAAGAGCGTGAAACGAGTTTGAATATCGCGTAGATGTCACACGGGCCACTCATGGTNCTCTTGTTCCGTCGCAATTGTGATACGGACTAACACACAACATACGCTCATAGTGCGACGACAGAAGCTCTCAGTGCCATCTCTCGGCACATAAAGAAAGCATCATACCATCCCCTTCACAATGACGTGTCGAATATGAGCACGCTTCCCCCCCTTAGCGCCATAAACTAGGAGTTACGAACGCCATTCAAACCGTAACACCGGACATGCTGACAAGAGCGTGAAACGAGTTTGAATATCGCGTAGATGTCACACGGGCCACTCATGGTNCGTAACACCGGACATGCTGACAAGAGCGTGAAACGAGTTTGAATATCGCGTAGATGTCACACGGGCCACTCATGGTGGTCAAATTGAACATTTATGAATGTATGTTAAACAAAAGTCACGGTTCTACAGTTCATTTGATGGGTCAATCAAGGTTGTAGTTTCTTTGGTTTTTATATTATAGACCTTCAAAGTTGGGATATTCTTTTATACTCATCCTGTAACTTGAAATTGCATGATTTATTCTTGAGGTCCATAAATCCTATATGTAATTTTACTTATGTCTACAATATTTCATTATTACTGTACATATCCTTCTCAATCTGGGTGTGTTGACGTACTGTCTCTTTCAGTATGTTTTTTTTTAAATATATCGTACTATACAACACGAATCACAAAATCTTCAAATTTAAAGTTATGCTTCTATAGAGATTTCATAATATTCAATGTGTTTGGTTTTGAGGTATGCTACACTAAATAGCATTGGGCCCCACATCCTGGCGCCAAATTAACTTGATGTGGACTTGTCTAGGCCCCACAGTTGCGCGCCAAATTATCTTGATGCTGTACCGCCACTGAAGGTTAAGGGGTTTGTAATAATGTAGTCTTTTACTGTTTCATTTTTAAGGACTAATATATTGTCTCGAATTTAACAAAAATAACATACAGCAGCACTTGAGAGGTGTGGTACGCTAATGTGGCTACTCGTATTAACTGGGGCGTCTCGGGGCGGTGACTCGATACTTAGCTTGCTCGGCTGTTGGTGCTGGTATGATGTCAGCTGGGGCGGGTGAGCTCCGGTGGTGTGGGGCGGCCTTGGAAACAGGCCCGCACTAGGTTTCGTCTCACTGTGGTTGCTGCTCTACTGACCCACTGACGTGGCCGAGGGTCCGATGTGCCCCCGGCCCCCTCGGCGCGGTTGACTTCTCTCTACGTGGCGATCTTCAACTGACTGCTCTCTCGAACTAACGTCTCTGGGCGGTAATAATTGACTGACCTCCCACTTCTCTTGTAAAGGGCTTTTTATGCCCGCCAGCTTCCCTCCTTAAGTGTCGGCACGTGTCTCTATTATAAGGGGAGGGGGTGAGGTGGTGGAAAGCAGAACAATGCCTTTCAAAACACGTGCCCTGGTTCCTGAAGATTGGGGGGGGGGAAGGTAGCACTTTGCCCCTAGCTTGCTCTGTCAGCGGTGCGTTTCCACATTGTCCTGTGTTTAGCTAAGGGGGGTGGGGGTGTTCTCGGCACCATTACCCAGCTCGTCAGCTGTTTCTTCCGCGGTGCGTGTTTTCTGAATTTAGGCGAACTGCGTTTCTATATCTCGTGAAACCTCTGCGATCAACAGGTCTCACGGGCCTGCTAGAGCCGTAGGGAGGTGGGTGGGTGAAGGGGGAAGGCCTAAGCTGCGGGACACGTGTAACTGCGATCTGGCACCTGCCTCGTGACACGTGTCGACTGGGGAGGCGCTCGCAAAGGGGCGTCAGCGAGGTTTCTATTCCAAAAGACGTCACACGTCAGTTTAAAAGATTATTTAATGCAATGTTTAGATACACCTATGGAAAAATGATGAACTTATGTTTTTCTGTTTGTTTTTCGTGCCAACTAATATAAACAAACACATAGAAATCTCTGCGCAGGAATAAATTGTTGAACTACCTGTGGTCTTAAAACACATGTAAAATTAATACTGCGTTGAATCTCGTAAAATTATTAATGCATCATTCTGTTTAAACTGAAAAATTTAGAGAATCTAAATTTTGTTACAAATGTTACAAATCCTTTCTCTTAATACATAACACGAACGNTAATACATAACGCGAACGAACATAATTTAATAAATTAAAAGTTGTAAAATTTAATTATTTCTTTTTACCATCATTCAAGGCACTCCACTATTCTTAAAACTCTTCCATATCTACCGGACAAATTAACAGTTAATTTCACAAGTGGTTAACAAACCACGAAAAAAATATTTACATTTTAATTGTTTAGTTAGAAATTACCGAAATAATTATCTTAGAGAATTTCTTGCCGGTAATTGACTTTGATTTTGTTGTTAAAAGTTAGTTGTTATATTGGCAGAGTAAAAATAAGTGACCATTGTTCATAACGGCCTCGCAGTCGCGCCAAAGAAAATTTCAACCACAGAACACTCCGAAATACAGAAGCCAAATTATTACCCCGATAATAATTTCAGTTCAAAATAATAACTGCTGTAATAATTAACTTTTGTTTTACAAATCTCAGTTTCAGGATTTTCGAGTTAACATAATATTGCATTCCTAAAATCCCTACACTTCAATGTAATCAAAACATCGATGCTAGTCCAAAATATATTTGACATTTGGAGGATGAATACTAAGCGGTACGGAATAAAGTGAAAGATAATTTTTTTTTTTAAATTGTCGACTTAATAATGAGCCAGTTATGATATAATACTTTATTAATATTTTTCTGTGAATGTCCTGATGCCAGTGAAGAATATTGGTTACAATGTCCTCTTTTTCTAACTTACACAATTTACTCTATAAAACAAATTACGGTACATATGACATGTTTAAAACTAAATAATCACTTATTTTGTAATTTGGTGCTGCAGAATTTAAAATTGCATGAACGTGACTAAATAAGTCTTTCTCAGCTTGGCCTGTCAACTGCACCGTGTCTAGGACTCCCGCAGACGTCTATACATTAAAATAGATAACGCAGGTAGGTACGTAATAAACAGTACTTCGATTGTAAACTCAGCAGTACGTTGAGCCACAGGTGTAGACGCCTGAACTATAAAATTGAAATACATAGATTCAACATTGTGGAAAGTAGTAAAAGTTAATTAGAATAGCACTCACCCAAGTCTTCAGTGAAATTTATAATACAACATCTCTCACGCTGTGTTTTATATGTTGTTGGCAGACCATTGAGTTACAACGCACATTACAGCTCTATTATGTGGTAATTCGCCAGGTAAATTTGGTTATTCGGTTAGAAAAACTTGCTTAAGTTTGTTGGAATCAACAAACAAAAGAAATCAGCTGATTATACGAGAATACATTTACTTCAAATAAGTTATCAAAATATTCTTTCACAAAACGATATATTCCAAAACCTATCAATATTCACCAGCTAGAACTATAAGTAATGTATCCTTGCTGTATTTCTTAATTCCAATAAATAAAAATAAACAGTCACAAAAAAGAAACCTGAAATCCAAAATCCAATGTCAACTTATTCAATACGCACAGCTATATAAACCCTGGGCGCATATCTCGCACGGTACAATATTCTTGCCAGTGATAAACGTACATTAATAATTACGTCCTAATATCAAATATTAAAAGTAATTTCGAAATAAGTAAAAAATAGTTTATTTTTATAATATATCATCTCTTCACGGTGACTAATGATAACTTCAAAATCTATATTCAAAGTTCGGTAACACAAATATTTACTTCTGTGATTGAACTTATTAGATCCGAAGTCCAGCCAACATATTAATGTTATTATCTTATTTCACGTTTATGGACTCATATATATGACATGATACAACATTGTTCTTCGACGTTTACCGGGAAAGTGTTACATATACAGGAATAACAAACAAGTCTACACTCATGCCCTACACAGGACTCGAAACTGGAACCCATCGCACTGTAAGCCGGTATGTAACCAACGACACTACGGAGGCCAGCATCCTGTAGGTCACGTGGTCACATTATTAAACGCCACTGACAATATTTATAATGTCATATACTTTATTATATCCTATCATTCTGTATACGGTGACGGTAGCCGAGCGGTTAGACTGCCCGCCTTCCACCGAGGCAATTCTGGTTCAATCCCCAGTCAGTTCACTCCGGATTTACGCAAGTGTGAATCGTGCTGGACGATAACGCTGTTCGGCGGGTTTTCTCGGGGATCTCCCGTTTCTCCCGCCGTTCATTACGGTGCGGCTCCATATTCCCCTCAATTCACCCTCATCGTCTCTCAAGACCTCGCTATTAAGAGCCACCTATATATCTCTTCACTCACTCATTCAGTGTTTTTATCTAATTAAAACCAATGAAAAAAATTGAAGCGATAACGACGAACTTTTAAGTGACAGACATATAGCACATTCGTGTAAGTAATGTTATTAAAATAATTAACGTGAAATTATATGCAATTGTCTTGACATTTTAACTGCACCAAAAAATTTAATTTACGTGACATTTATCAAGAACACCAACTCTTATTTTTTGTGGTACATAGTAAATACTAGGAAAACTGAGTTTTGTTCGTTAGTTGATGGTTGCGAAACCTATTTACTATTAATATTCTTATTTTTACTGCTAGGTTACTGATCCTCAATCAATGTTGTTACTAATATTGTGCCTTCTCATGTTTCATTCCATATATAAAGCAAGTGACCAGAAATTGTTACTGATCTATTTAATGAATATTTGTGTGTGACATCGCTCTACTAAATTAGGCAAATACGTTTACACCATAATTAATTATCCCGAGTTTTTTTGCGTTAACAAGTAGATTTCCTGTATCTGTTAACCAATATATAAATATAATAAATGAACCATTTAACATAATTGAAACTTCACTTGCAACAAATATTACTAGAAACGAACTGCATAATATGTGAAACTTTAAATTTTCTGTATAAGCTGCCAGTGCATAAAACTGAGAACTAATATCAGTAAGAATGCTTCCCTTCCAAATAACGAGATAAATATTAAAATGTTAATAAAGTCTTCCTAGAGGTTTCGCCTTCCTCTAGATATTTGTTGCATTCCAGGCCTCGAACACGTAAGCTGAAGGACCGACTCTCGCTCATTCACCACGTCCTTCTTTGTCTCTATGCACAAGTCGCTCTCCTATCGCTCAGTCTTATCTTAGGCGACTATCCTGAATGATATTTTAAGACGTGACTATATAAACTTTTGGGGCACGCTAAAAAACAAACTATTATGATGCGTATCCAAAGAACAAAATAAAGTTCAGTTTTGGAAACATAAGGCATCTGAATCTGATTCTGAAAAATAATGTTTTAACGAATATCAAGCTGAATAAATTAATGGTCAAGTTTTAAACCAGAAATGAAAATTTCTCTTTCTGCAAGAAAAGTTTATTAAATGTTTTCACGTAGGTGCCACTACAAAATATTTAACCATTTTTAAATCGCGTGATTTCTACCAAATATCTGCAATGCACATCATGTGCCAGCCAGGCGGATTCGTTAATCTTGTGTGCGTGTAAGTAAAAACACTCGCANAATAACGAGATAAATATTAAAATGTTAATAAAGTCTTCCTAGAGGTTTCGCCTTCCTCTAGATATTTGTTGCATTCCAGGCCTCGAACACGTAAGCTGAAGGACCGACTCTCGCTCATTCACCACGTCCTTCTTTGTCTCTATGCACGAGTCGCTCTCCTATCGCTCAGTCTTATCTTAGGCGACTATCCTGAATGATATTTTAAGATGTGACTATATAAACTTTTGGGGCACGCTAAAAAACAAACTATTATGATGCGTATCCAAAGAACAAAATAAAGTTCAGTTTTGGAAACATAAGGCATCTGAATCTGATTCTGAAAAATAATGTTTTAACGAATATCAAGCTGAATAAATTAATGGTCAAGTTTTAAACCAGAAATGATAATTTCTCTTTCTGCAAGAAAAGTTTATTAAATGTTTTCACGTAGGTGCCACTACAAAATATTTAACCATTTTTAAATCGCGTGATTTCTACCAAATATCTGCAATGCACATCATGTGCCAGCCAGGCGGATTCGTTAATCTTGTGTGCGTGTAAGTAAAAACACTCGCATATTAACAATTTATCATATAATGTTAATTGACGTCCTTTCGTATAGTAATTATATTGATATTTTTGTTATGCGTTCCAATTAGAACTATATAATACTCAGAGAAAAGTAACGCTTATGGGTCAAAATATTTCATATTTATTATAAGATTATACTTTTATTATATTTCATCCTATTGTGAGCCTTATCTTTTGCTATAAAGACTACATCTGTATATACAATGACTGCACTATGAAAACGTATCTGACAGTTTCTAAGATGAGCTAAGCAATGCAAATTACAATTCAGAAGCGTCGAAAGCTAGAGCTATTCAAATTTGGGTTCACGATACAAGCCACGAGATGTAAATTGTTTTTGCGTACTGGATTAAGTTACCTTTTTATAGTTTTAAAGCAATTTCGACAATTAACTAAGGAAATCAATAATGTCTGAGATGAATAAAAAAATCATAGTATGATTTCAATTCAAATGCCAATTTTAAATATTGATAACAGTCCGAGAATATACGCATAACACGGTTACAATTTGCATCGTTTATAAGTTTTGGGATGTTTAAATTTGGAAAACAATTGACACATTTCAAAAGTTTATTCACTGCTAAACTTTTTTATAAAACTTATTTTTCATATATTTAATACTGCTTGTGATATACGGCAANTTTTTCATATATTTAATACTGCTTGTGATATACGGCAATTAATTTAATTTTTTTCATAATATTTCGGGTGAAAATTAATTTAGTTTTGTGTTCCATTGTACAAACTGCGTTTGTGTCATTCTTATAAAAAAGGACAGAGGGATAGAGAAAGCGATAGTGGGTGGTAGGGGGAGAGAGAAAAATAAATTTTGGCAGCTTTTAACAACGAGGTCTTAGTGGTCATACTAACAAAACCATTTAATAATAATATTATTTTTATTATAAGGAGTGGCAGGAAAAAGAATAAGTAAGACAGAAAAAATATATATTATCTCCTTTATTAAATGCAAAATTTAGTGTTTATATATAAATTCAATTTAGTGATATATACCAGGAACAAATCCAATATAAAGTAATAAATTAAGTTTTTCAATAATAAATAAAAAATTNCAATTTAGTGATATATACCAGGAACAAATCCAATATAAAGTAATAAATTAAGTTTTTCAATAATAAATAAAAAATTCCGTAGATATTATTCTTTTTCTATAGCAAACACGTTTTTTATCAATATTTGTGTAAATTTGTTGGAGAGACCCTGTATTTTGAGAGTATCGACATTTAAATCTGGGATTGGAATTATTCCAAATATTACATTTTAAAATGTTATTGCTGTGTATTTTTTATTTAATCTTTTTTGAAACACGAGAAAAATTAAAACGATGAAGGTAAAATGAAAAAAAGTATATCGTTCTTGGTGCCCATATATGTAACTTAATTTATTATTTGGTCCAGCGTAAAAAAATATTTTACGTGCGTGACAGTAAATAAGTTAGATTCGGTATAATGCGTNCAATTTAGTGATATATACCAGGAACAAATCCAATATAAAGTAATAAATTAAGTTTTTCAATAATAAATAAAAAATTACGTAGATATTATTCTTTTTCTATAGCAAACACGTTTTTTTTATCAATATTGNTATTCTTTTTCTATAGCAAACACGTTTTTTTTATCAATATTGGTGTAAATTTGTTGGAGAGACCCTGTATTTTGAGAGTATCGACATTTAAATCTGGGATTGGAATTATTCCAAATATTACATTTTAAAATGTTATTGCTGTGTATTTTTTATTTAATCTTTTTTTGAAACACGAGAAAAATTAAAACGATGAAGGTAAAATGAAAAAAAAGTATATCGTTCTTGGTGCCCATATATGTAACTTAATTTATTATTTGGTCCAGCGTAAAAAAATATTTTACGTGCGTGACAGTAAATAAGTTAGATTCGGTATAATGCGTGGTTAGGAAAAAATGCATTTACCCATTATGTATGCATAAATATCAGCAAACTTTATTGTATTGTTTTGAAATGTGATATTAATTTGGTCAACTATTTAGATGGAGATGCAATCGGGTCTTTAATGTATGAAGAACTGAACCTTTAAGAAACGGTATGGAGCGGAGGGCACATAATAGTTTTCAGTTGAATTTTACTATGCAATCGGATCCTACGAGATTTATTGTTCTTGTTTGGTAATTATTTGCCATTTAAATCATTTAGGTTATGTTTTGCCTCGTATAGATACTTCCTCTCTTTATAAGTATACGTTATGTGAATGCGTATGTATTAGTATTCACCATTCAACCATTCTTTATGCAAAAATATTATTTGCGGGTTTTTTCTTATCCTGATAATTTTTACATATTGTTCATAGGGCCATAGTGCATTGTTTTATTCATGTTATTTTTTAAGGAAAATGTGTCCTTTTTTGTGCTGAAATTGTTAGATAACGAACAATTGATTTTTTCGAAATCTTGTGGCAGTGGTTAGGAAAATTTAAATTAAGAAATGTGATGGACTTTTTCCAGTGCTGAAAATGGTAATGGAAGAAGGAAGAGTATGGCAGCGAAGAAATGTCAATTATATTTTCTAATTTGATATTGAATTAAATTAAATGGACTATCTACATTTTATTTCTCAGTATTTCAGATTGACTTAATACTAAATAATTTGCCAGGAGTGAGCCGGAGATGATTTCGTGAAAATGTGTTTTTTTGTGTTGGTTTTTATTACCAGCTCAGTCTCGTACATACTAAATAATTACCACTTCCCTGGCATTGAATGAAGGGTTTGTTCAAAACTTTGTATGTATTTATTTCCAAGTATTTTGCTTTAAGTGCACCATTAATCTGTAGTATTTGCCAAAAAATGTGACACTTTTCAACTTCATAGAGAATAGCCAATGGCCTTAAAGAAACTTGTGGTCAAAGAAAGTTCCTCTTAGACTTCTCAAAATAAATAACAGACTAGTTAAGGAAATAGGAACCAATATATTCACATGACCTGGGAAACACTCTGCAAGATACACACAATGGACATTACGCTTACTTTTATATCGCGTACAAATAAAAGGACGCTGTACTTCCCCAGTAACTCGGTCCAGTTCTAAAATACATTTGTCGTACTGATTTTAATTCACAAATATTTGCTGATAAATTTGAATTAGTCCCAAGATTTAAAGATGTATTCGCACAGTATTTGCAAATACTTAAATTGCAGTACTTAAAATAAATTTAAGTAAGAGGGCAGGAAATACGGTAAAATAAAATAGAACGTCTAAAAAATTGTACATAACCTTAATTATTAGACAGGTGAATTATCCAACTGACTCAGGAAATATACCAATTTTTGCTACGATTCGGGAAGATTTGGTTGTCCAGAAACGTTTGTGTATTCGAGAGTTAACCGATCCGTTGATTTTACCTGACGGCTTGATCAGTATCGAAGAGAAACAGTCTCAAACTGTTAAACTACTGCCATCAAATGTCACTGTTCATACAGTAATCCGGGTAAATAGAGTTCACCAGGAAACCGCCAGGTTTAAGTACACTCTCATTAATCCAGCTTCCCGGTCATGCACCATTATTCATCAATTCATATGACCTTTTGCTATGCTGCGATTTGAGCGTTGTTTGCATCACTCCAAATATTTTATGTCGTGCATTGATGCGTATGATCAGTGTTGTTTCAGCAGCGATACGTAAATTGACGTCAAATTTCGGAGGATAGTATTATCATTGACCTTTTTGAAAATTTATCTGGAGGGTGACTTGAAATTATTGACATGGAATTTTAACGAATATTTCCTACTGCACAATACAGCTTTCAGTGGTCTCAGTTACTTCATAATACTTCAGTTTGTCTGTGAAAGTATGAACCAGTGTTTCCATGAAGTTATCACTTTACAAATACATTGCTAAAAGTAGACCGATCACGTTGAAATGCTGAAAAAATTCTATAACTTTACACTAGATTTTATGAGACCCTAATCATATGCTCTATTCAAATAGATGGAATAGTTTTCAGTAATCATTATATTATAGACATGTATGTCGTTTGAGTGTTTGCGTATTTTCTTATACACATTCTAACTGGAAATGTTAAGATTAAACAATGTGGTTGGAGGTTAATTTTGGGATATGTCTATAAATAAAAATATTTCAGGTTAAACTGCAATTCTTTATTTTAAAATATTTGCAGCGTGCTTAGAATTTTAGGTTTATGACAAGTTTTTCGCATTCGCTTATTACATCACATGTGCATATAGACTTAACTCACTCTTCACTGGCCTGTTCTATATGGATCAATATTCGGACGGCATTCAAGACTGAGGCTCATTACAAAACCAATAGGCTTGAACCTTCTGAACCTCGAATAATATGAAAAACTGTCAATATGTCGTTACCTCAGAACACTCAGTGCCCTCCCCTTGATATTCTCAGTAAATATATTTGCCGATCTTTCAACGCAAGCTATTTTTAGCTAAAAGTATTGCTCGAGAGACAAAACATGAAAATAATAAGACAAATACCAATAAAGAGGCATAAAAAAGATGTTTGTTGTCATATAACGGCATAACTGAGTACAGTTACATATTGTACAAAATCATAAAAATAATATTCCAAACTTTAACCATTGTTAAATCTTTTATCAAGTGGGACGGAAGGAGCTTCGATACATATGTGAACATGTTATTATATTTTAATCTGCAGTGTTTCTATTGGTACTTGTCATCTTTACAGCCAACAAACACATGTCTGCTCCACGCCGAGTTCAACATTGCAAGACGCGCGACGCCTCAGATTGCAAGGCGTTTGGCATGTGCGCCAAAGACATGTCGCATCGTTATTTGAGAACAATTATGTCACTAAGCAAAGCTTGTGATTGGCTGGTGATGTGGTACTGTGTTTCCTTTTGTTCTGGACTCCTTGCTACCAACTCTAGTCGCGAGGTACGCGGGAGAGTTTGTGAGCAGGGTATATAATGCGTGTGGTGATCTGCGGAGGGGAGCACCGATAAAACCTACACGCAAATTTACTGAGAAAGAAAATGTAATCATCAGCTATAAATATGGGTCAAGAGCTAAGCTAAAACTTTAACACAGAAGCCTTCGCCGGCTAAATGATTTGACCCAAGTATGTCACGCTGCAGCTAGATATACTTACAATCCCCCTTAACGAGTTAAGGGAACTTCGGTTCCTGGTCTCTTGACAGCATATTTCGATGGCATATGAGTGACCGTAGTCGGGGATGGGAGATGATCGCCGACTTCTCTGGGACGCGGTTAGCGACTGAGGAGGCTCTGCGTGAACGCCGGCTTAATGAAGAAGCATCAGTTAGGTAAGGTTCGGGACTGTTATTTCACCCTGGTGTGTCGTGACTTAATACTGCATAATGAAGTGAGAGACTCAGTCTCTGGTAGTGGTGAGTTTTGGCTTAAAACATATTAGGCCGATTGATATAAAGGACTTCGTTTCTGGTAGAAGTGAGTAGGGAGTTTGCTTTCACTTGCTGTAATAGTGGACTTAGGTTTTGGCGGAGATTCTCTCTGGACATTGTAATATTTCATTGTGGGAGTATGGACTTGGCGGAGAAGAAAAACTTAGACATTCGTTCCCTAGAATGGTTAAGAAGATGGCACTGCCCCGATGGTACCCTAGTGGGAAAGGGAAACGGGCTATGATTTATGGCATATGGTAATATAATGACCCACACGGAAGCTCAGTGCCCAAAGAGAAGGGACTCAAAGTATTTAAGAATACATAAAATAGTTGATCAATTTGATATGTGTGCATTCAATGCAAAAAACAATTTTTTAATTTTCTACAATAGGGCATTATTAGAGTTCCATTTTATTCGTGCAAATGTCCTGAATTGTATGATTCTTGTGCAGTACACTTACTTATACTTGTAAAGAATTTGTGATAAAAACTGGGTGTTATAAGAAAATAATCATTAATGATACTTTCCTGATACACTCTAATGTTGGAACAAAAACACAGTGACAAAAATCCTTTCTCTAAAAATATCAAATATTATTAATTGCTATTAGGTCATTGAGTGTGCTGCATGTTATTGAAACGATTTACTTTTATTGTTCAAGATAATGTGTTACTGGTATTACAGGTGCTTACGAACAAGTCACGGTACATATGGAATGACATTTGTAACATTATTACAGCAACAAGAACACTGTGCCATATTGACAGGGAAACGTTGCCTAATAGTTGTGTTTTATGAAAAGAAAAGAATCGTTTAACGGTACGTTTGGTATTGTCAAAATAGATCTGCGTGAAACATTGTCGGAGAGGAATCTACTCTTTGTGAAGTAATATTGACGTCTTTTGGCAAGGAAAACGCTGTGTAAAACTACATAGCGGACAAGCCTGATGTCAGCTAATTAACAATTTACTACAATACGACATCAGCATTGCACATATTGCACCATATTAGGTTCGTTCGTATCGCGGAAACATATTCCATAATATTAATGCAGATATCAGATGAAAAATTTGTTTTAGTGGAGAATTTGATATAAGCAGTTATAAAACTGCAAATCACATTAGTAACTATTGCTATAGTGTATAGAGCACTCGCTGAGAGAGAGAAACTGTGCTCAGATAAATAGCCGTGTCATTTTTTTTGGTTNTTAGTAACTATTGCTATAGTGTATAGAGCACTCGCTGAGAGAGAGAAACTGTGCTCAGATAAATAGCCGTGTCATTTCTTTTGTTTTTTTTTTTCCTGCAATTTTACGTACTGCGTTTCATTGTTGGAATCCGCACGAAGCATATGTCATTTAATGTTACTCTGAAAGGCTGCTTTTTTAAATAATTTCATCTCTTAACTTTATGAAGTAAGTGATTGCCGAACGATGGTTTTCCTACACACTAATCCTTTGACGAAAAGGAGAACTTGCAAATTAGATTAATAAACACTATAAATAAATTTCTTGCAAACTTCCTATCTAGCATAATACAATTTTTACCAATACAATATATGGAAATTTGACTACATATCCGGTTGCAAATATAGAAACATTTTGCGTCTTTACAATTCAAAGTTCTGAACTTTCATAAACATCTGTCTCTTGCCTAGAAATATTTACAAACCTTTTGTAGTGATGTATGTAAAAATTATTTACCTTGCCCACTTTCTCACTGTACATACTCAGTAATGTAGTATATTTGCGATTAATTTCATATAGTATAGACAGGCATAGCATGCGGTTTCTCATGATCTGTGTGATCACATTATCTCATTTCGTTCTTACGATAAGTTTTGAATTAAACTGTAAAAATTTCGGAGTACAAACGCCTGAAAACTCATACGCCATTTTTAGGTGCGCTTGTGTTAGAAGAGAATGTCTGTGCACTCGTTGCATTGTACCAATTTAGGCTAATCGATAAGATTTAATCATCCTTTTTTTCTTAATAACCTGTTTGAAATATTATAATTGATTAGAACACTTTTTAAATGCTACCAAGAGGTAAAATCAATATTTGCAGCTTGTAATGAAATGAAAATTTTTTCATGACATTAGGTTTAAAACAATTGACTACCTAAACACTAAATACAGCAAAAGATTTTCTATTCTCTGTTTCGAGCGGACGCGGTGGTCAAGTGGTCAGACTACTCGTATCCCACCATACCGAAAAGAGTTAAATTCTGAGTGGTGTCGCTCCCGGATTTTTTCACGTGGGACGATATCGCTGCTTGGCGGATTTTCTCTATGATCTACAGTTACACCCGCTCTTGAATTCCGTCGCTGTTCCTTACTCACGTCACTATGACCGCGCCGGCTTTCAAGGCATCGATGCCAAAGAACCCCCAAATTTATCCACTCCATTCCATTCCATTTTTAAATTATTTCAGTAGATACCTTCATGAATTAAGGTAATTCTGTCATTTTACATTCGCAGCCAACCTCATTTCTTGGCAGCTATTCCATTCTAGAGTGGAAGAAAATTGCAGTAAAATGATAAATGAAATATTTCGCTATATCAAAGAAAACTTTATTTCAACAGATTTTCATGATCATTAGTAATTTGTTATAATCCCAGCAACGACATTAATTTTAACAAAAAAGTATGTATTTTATGACAAGTGACCTTATTCAAGAACAGAGAATATATTTCGCGAGGTAAATTGTTTAAACTGTTTGTATTACTTCTAATTTGTTACGGTACGAAATGCTTTGACTACGGTTTAACCTGATACATCTGAAATGTACATTCTCCCAAGAAAAATGTTCATTGGATTTCAAATGAGTCACTCCATTGTTTAACTGGGCGCCTCGGTGCACCAGTTTTCATGCAGCACGGTAAACATGTGCTTATGATTCCGTGAGTGGAAGTTGAGTTTTACCTTCAATTTAACTAAATACATTATATAAAAACAGAACAAAGATATATGACGTCTCCTTACACGAACCTGACACCTCCGATATCAATCTGGTGTAAAATAAGAGAGTTAACATTTATCGTAGAATGCACGAGATTAGACAGAACTTTATTTTAACAAAAACTGAGATTGAAAATAATTAATTAAACTTTATGAATGGGAGTACTGTGTAAACCGGTTTTAACGATAAAAAGCTACAATAAATATGAAAAGTAAAGTAAAATATTACTTACTTTTTCTTACTACGGTGTTCCGCGGAATGCGTCTAAAGTTTGACGATGTGAAAAATCCTTTTACAATTCTAGCAAGTATCGCTGCCAAGTAACCACTTCTTTGGGCCCCATTGTAGAAGACAGTGTTTGTATTTTTTTTAACTGTTTGTTGCGATGACGTTTTATCTCTCTACATATGTTTGTTTTGTATGTTATTCAGCGGGTATTATTACTTTTATCAATTGTAGCGGTGTGATAGCTGAAATGTGCATGAAAATTTTTAAGAACCCATTTTCTATCTATAATTTTTGTAAACAGTAAAAGATACGGTAAAATGATCGTGAAATATTTATGTTCTGCTGTTTGTTCACAGCAATATTTAACACAATTTTTTTTGCTGTAAGCCATTGTTTTTGTGGATATATACTCAGTTAAAAGTGAATTGGTTATTACTGACTACGAATGTTATTATTTCACTAAAAATATATAAAACACAATTGTAAAACATATGTTGTTAAATAATGATTTCAAAATATGTGCTGTGATTTATTAGGACTCTTAGTGTACTACATTTAATATTAATTGTTTATTGCTCAAGTGCAGCGGTATATTTGAATGTGTAGCAGCTTGGAAGTGTGACATCGTGTTTGAGGGGAATCGTAGGGTGGTGATAGGTGGTAGTAGTAGTGTTAGGGGTGGTTAGGGGCGATTTTGGAGAATGATGTTGTGGTGCTGGGTGTGTTTTGCTGTGAAATGTTGGGGGAGTGGTGATTTTGGATAGGGTGAGTGGGGGAGGTGGTGGCGTTGGGTTGGGTGATTCGGGAGTGCTTGTGGGAGAGTTGGGTTCTATTAGCTTAACGCTAAGCCACCTGTCAGGGCGCCAATTTAACTTTACGGGGTTGGGCTCCACGTTGGGGAAGCCAAATAACATGATGCTAAATAGTTGGGGAAGCCAATTTAACTTGCGCTTTTCCCCCACCTGTGGAGAATACAGGGTGACTTACAGGGTCGTAGTTAATTCCTCCCAAGCACAGACTACAATGTGCCTTGAAGGTTGAGGGTATTTCACTATTGTAGTCTTCTGCTGTTTCATTTTGAAGGACGAATATATTGTCTTAAGTTATAAAAAACATACAGAAACACTTCGGAGGTGTGGTACTCTAATTTGGCCGTATCAACTGGGGGTCGCGTCGTGGTAGA